>QJPP01004176.1:0-177227 GCA_003996215.1 Jaltomata sinuosa
CACTGTAGACACCCTGATGTAGAGGCCTCTTATCTCTGGACCCCTGATCATGTCGCTGTAAGTCCTCCACAGTACGGGCATAGTCTATGATAGCCTGAAATGACCGACCACCGGCAATCAATATCTCAGTTGGCTGCCTGATCTCTGGCCTCAAACCCCATACAAATTTGTGAATCCTATCTGCCTCGGTAGGAATGATCATAGCTCTGAACGGCGCTAGCTGATGAAAATGGGTCTCATACTCTGAGAAAGTCGTAGACCCCTGAATAAGGTGAGTAAACTGCTCCTTGTGACGCTCACGATCACTCTGAGGTAGGAACTTGGCCATAAAGGCCTCATAAAACTCAGACCAGGTCAAAGGAGGTGACGATGGTGGTCTACAAGCAATATGAGCCCTCTACCATAACTTCGCTGGGCCCTCTAAATGATAGGTAGTATAACCAACCCCGTGAGTCTCCAACAAACCCAAATGATGCAACATATCCTCACAGGTAGTAATAAAGTCATGTGGATCCTGTCTAGAAGTACCAGCAAACCTCGGAGGTGCTAACCTCAAAAACCTACCCAACGCCTTCTGCTCTGACTCGGTCATAACTAGGCGAGGAGCAAGAGGCTGTGGAACAGATGGAACCGGAATGACCTCCACATGGGAAGCCATAGTAGCAGGCTACGCTCCTGAGCTCTTTGCACCCAGGTCTGCCCCCTGAGCGGATGTCTGCGCTACCTCAGAAGTCCTCTCTCCAATCACACCCAAAAGTTGTAATGGTAATCCCCGAATATCTGGAGACTGAGCTACGGCTGGAGCTGGCACAGAAGTGGGCACTGGAGCTGGTACTGGAGCTGGTACTGGAGCTGGTGGTACCTGGGCTGCCCCCTGATCCACATGCTGCTCCGGCTCTATCTCCATTCTAGCAGGTGCCACTACTCGAGGGTGTCCTCGACCCTTAGCTGGAGTGGGAGGCTCATCTCCGCATGATGCCGATGATCTCGTACGAACCATCTGCAGACGAATGAAGTAGAACAAATGAGATTTCCAGAAATTTCAAGGGTTTCACGCATGACACAGAAGCAATGAAAGAGTCAAATTTCCTAAAATGTCATTGTAGCCTCCCAAAGATTGAGTACGGACGTCTCCGCCCCGATCCGCAAGACTCTACTAGACATTGGTTCCTATACCGATGACACCAGTGAACCTAAAGCTCTTATACCAAGTTGTCACGACCCAATTTCTCGGTCATGATGGCACCTACAACCCCCAGTAGGCAAACCAATTCCCGTAGCCCAGGACAGTTAGTAATGGGCTACTATCTAACAAATAAGCGGGAGGATAGTTTAATAATCAAAAGTAAGAGAGTAAGATGAGGAGAATAGATAACAGGAGTATATATATACATATGCGGAAACTAAACAAAACCCCAAGACCTGATATCATAGTATAGAGCCAAAACTACATACGTGGAGTGTAAACGATCCAAAACAAATATACAGATGTCTCTGAATGGTAATAGAGTACATAAGGCAAAAGATAAACTAAAGCTAAGCTCCGATTGCCAAGAGCTCACCCTCAGTCTGAAGTAATCCCCAACAGATCTCCAAGCACGAATCACAGCGATCTAACGGTGATGGCCCACGCTAGGATCTGCACCTAAAGATGTAGGGGGGATAGGGTGAGCACCAAATGCGAAGCATAAGGTACCCAGTAGGTATCATAGGTCGACTAGGCACATATAAGAAAAAAGCATAGTAACAGACATAATAGAAGCAAGTAGTCACAGAAATCAACGAAAGGTACACAGGAACTAGCCAAGAGGGAAATCAACAGAACCACATGTGAGGCCAACAAGCCGAATATATACACCATAGGCACAGGTGAAAGTAAGAAATAACGCACCTGGGGTCCTTGCAATAACAATGTATACATAATAAATTTACGAAATGGACGGTATACCGGTAACCTCAAGTGTAAGAAGAGAGAAAGAGTAACGATAGGCATGCTCAGAGACATGAATCAAACTCAACTAATCATATCAATCTCAATCCAGAAACTAACAGTTTAGCAGTAACCTATTTCATTCTTAACCGTAACAGGGAATAATTCTGTAAGTAAATAGCAAGAGTCTACCTACAGTCCCCCGGCCTCCCATACAACCGAGGAACACAAACAAGTAAAAACAAACCCTCCAGCATGCCATACTACCGGAGCGTATAATCAATAAACAACAAACACGGGTGGAGCCTCAAACAATGAATGATATGATGCATGAAGATCTCAAGTGAAATGGTATCCCTGTATGTACCTCCTCCGGTGCTGATCCGGCCTAGCAGGTAGGTTCCATGGAAGGACACTGCCCGTATACCTCTACTCCACCGTATACCCTTCCTCCGGCACACGCAGCTCGCAGCCCCAGGCCCAGAAGGCAAGGTCCATGGAGGTCCCTGACCCCATGCTAAAACTCAGTATCAAAACATGTCGTCCGGAAGCAAGTCCGGGTTCAAGATAGAGACCCAGTCTCTAATATGCGTTACCATACCCTGTCCAGGACTAAAGTAGT
Source organism: Jaltomata sinuosa (assembly GCA_003996215.1). NCBI lineage: Eukaryota > Viridiplantae > Streptophyta > Magnoliopsida > Solanales > Solanaceae > Jaltomata > Jaltomata sinuosa. Next base: position 2,553 of record QJPP01004176.1, read on the forward strand.
AGGAAAATATCTCAAAAACCCCTCCAAGGGTGCCCGGGCATAACCGGGTCTAAACAGTAGAAAGACATCTCAGGTGCTCGGTCCGACCGAGGCTAAAAATCATCTCAAGTAGCAAGAAAACCCAACTAGCACCCCGGCCCTGCCGAGTCTAGCGTTAATCGTAAAATAAATCATAATTTTACTTTCTTTTACCCAGGAATATTCACAAGTTAAATCAAACCATTTCCAAATCATTTCCATCAAAAACAGGCCCCCGGGGCCATGCAAGGTTTAGAAAATAGTGCCAGTAGGCCCAAAGCCAAACCGTAGTAAAACATGGATAAAACCTCTTTAAATGGATGGAAATGGTATGATCACACACAATAGTTGCCCAGCAGCTCACAATCAACCTATCGACCCTGCACAGGCCCACAGCTACTCAGCAAGCATAACCAGCCTAGAAGGATAATTCTATGCCCGGGACTCGCGGACATTCCCAAAATCCCACCTTCTATGTTCCAGAGTCAACAAGGTCTCACGGGACCACAAGGGTAAATAAAATATATCGGCAAGTACTACAAGCAACGGAGGAATAAAAGTAGGCAGACATGAATAAAGCGGTCGAGGTCTGTGGTACCAACCTAATAAACCAACCCAAGGATGCCCATTAATACAATTTTATCCTATATATGCGGAGTCTAGGGAAAATAAACCGTAACCTACCTGTCATTCAATGACAAGCTCGAACCTCTCCGAAAAGAAGCTTCGAAATGAAATCAAACTTGAACTCGAATAACTTGGTGCGAATTATTGATTTCTTTTAGCAACAGAATAATACAGAACAATATATATATATATATATTATTTACCAGACTTCTCTTCCTCGAAAATATGCAAATATGCGGTAAGTTATAAAACATATATCTAACTACCCTTAATGAAAATTGAATACAAGGGTTAGTTGCTATTTATCCATCCAATAAAGGATGTTTGGATGGAATGGGTAAGGTTGCTCAATACCATTGTTAAATTGTGACATGTGGTAGCCTTTTAAAAGTGAATTGGTGCCACTTTTCAACATAAACTTGCTGGACACTCCCTTCACTTCCACGTGGAAGTGGATGTGGCACACCACAAGATCTTTATCCCGTTATATATATATTCGAGTATTGCATATGTTCGTGATAAAATAAATATAACTTTTTAAATATACCATAACTAATAGAAAATCATTTCCAATAAAACTTACTATATTATAATAATAATTTTCAACATAACTAAATTTACTATCTCCGTTAAAATATTACAATGTATACAAACCTTATAAAATAAGTACATACACAATTATATCATAATTAAAGTATTTTTCATAGACCTTTAAAATACTTTAAAAAAAATAATTAAAAAAATAACTTTAAAATAAAATATTTTCAAATGTACGCGCGATGCTAATAAAATTCTTAAATTTAGGTTCGCAATTCACCATCGCACGATTTTGATACTCAAGAACTCTCTTGGAACCCTCCCTTATGTTTTCTCACTGTTTCAGAACTGAAATGGCATTTTAAAACATGAAGTTGAGGCTTTAAATCAATTTTGACCCGACCCGGTTCGCGACCCGGTTCGCGACCCGGTTTTTGCCAGATAGTCCGCGGTAAAATGGTCATAACTTTTTACTCCAAGATCAGTTGGACTTGAGGTTTTGTGCGTTGGAAACTAGACTCGTAGACCTTCGATTTGTTATTTCGGGGGACTTCTAACTATTTATATATTGAGAGAAAAGCTCTGAGACATTTTACCCAAAGTTCAGAAAATTTATTAAAGAAACATAACTGAATTAATGAACAACTTAATTTGTTATATAAATAAAGTCTAAGATTGAAGATCTGAATACAGCTGAATATCTGACACTATATTTGAAAGCCTCTCCTACTGGCGAGTTGCTGGGACAGGCCCCCTGCTAATCCTAAATACTGATATACTGAATAAACAAATTAAATACTGAAATGATAGAACTAGTAGTCTAGAATGAAGCAAGACTCCAAGTCTTCAAATAAGAAGGAATCACCAAGCTGGATAGATATGCTGCTGATCTACTATCCATAGATCTGGGAATCTGCTACAGGATCTACATCATAATAGGATGAAACACAAAAAAGTATGCAATCAGTACTATGGAATGTACTGAGTATGTGAGATATGCATATGTCAGGATAAAATATACTTGAAAGCATGCTTAAAACAGATGTCATGCACGTGCCATAGTAAAACATGCTTAAAGCATAAAAAAAACTGAAGTCGTATAGAGATAGTAAAATCTGTAATAAAATGACTCGATGCAATATCATAAGTCAAAGACACCTTTAGAACCATAGTAATAATAGAAGTTCTAAAATCTGAAAGCAAGGAGTCAATGCACTTAAGACTTGAAACTGTTTCTGTGGGAGGTTCTCTAATCAACATAGAGCATGTGAGCTACATGGAATCCAATGTATATGCCCCATCGAAAGGACCCAATATACCTTTCCAGGGTATAGAGTCATGACTGTGGCGTGATCACTAAATCTGATGCCCTACAAATGGGACTTAAACCTACGGGGGGCACGTAGTTCTGGGTCTAAGGGTACTCTTACCCTGTCCAACTCAATGCTAAATACTACTCCTAAAACATATATATATAGCTCATAAAATACTGGGGCATATATGATGCCAAAACTGATCATAACTAATGACATATCTGATGTCAAATCTGTATGGATGCATAAAGACATATCTGATGTCAAATCTGTTTGAAAGCATAAAGACATATCTGAGGTCAAATCTGTTTGGAAGCATAAAGACATATATGATGTCATGTAATGCAAATTCAAGAGTCTTAGAGCTTAGCATATCCATCATTCCAAATATACTTTCCTTTCTAAAATCATAACTTGAAGAATTAGGCATGAAATTTCATAAAAATAGAGGTCATGTTATCTAAACATACCAATTTTACTTGAAGACATGTAATTAAATGAAATAATGCTAGAATTCATCCTCAACATATGGGCCTTTTAAAACACTTAATATATCTCAAATAAATCATGGGTGATGAATGAGAAACCATAAACTGACACTTTAAAACTGAACCCATAAGTATTCCCCAGTTTGGGTAAGAACCCTACTTTAGAAATTAATAAAATCACTTTAAAAGATTGGGGTGTTAGGCATAAGGGTGAAGGAATTCCATTATTGAATACCCACATACCTTATTTGAAGCTAGCCCACTATGAATTTGAGAAGAATGGAGACTTGGAGTGAATCCCTTGCTATGGAGCTTGAAATCCTAACTTGAAGCTTGAGAGGATGTTACTCCTTTTCTTCTTTTGGAACTTGATTTTAAGAATGGGAGAGAACTTAGGCCAAGTTGGAATAAAAACCATTCTAAACTGTCCTAAAAGGACTTAGTATCTGATTTAAAAGAGTGGGTAAAGATAGAAGTACCCTTGGGACTTAATTAAGAAAAAGCTGGAAAAAGTTGACTTTCAGAGACCACAGATGGATTCCACCAGTCGTAGACAAAACCATGTCTCGTGGTTTCCATTCGTAGTTCATGGCCTAAGGATTAGGCTGCAGAAGCCAAACTACAAGTCAACAGAACGGACTTGTAGAATGGACTATGGTTCGTGGACCTGAGTCATAGTCCTAGGATATGATAGACCTCATCCTTAGGTTCCACGAGTGGACATTACGGTCCGTAGAACCTTCTACGATTCGTAGGACACTCTCGTGGTTCCTGGGAAAATAGTCAGTCCTTAGGCTAAATTCCATGAGTGAATAGTACGGGTCATAGACTGAACTACGATCCGTAGAAGGCACTCTTGGTCTTCAGATAAGAGGCTGAACCTGCAGAAGATGAATCATGACTCTATTCCATGACTCGTGGTTCAAACCACGGTCCGTGGTTTGGACCTGTGATTCCTGGAAAACTCAGAATTTTCAGAGATTCTAGTTTTTAACGCTGATTCAAATTCTGAGGTGTTACATTACTCCACACTAACATCCCAGAGAAGATCCAAGAAAGCCAAACAACCTCTCCCCACTAACTTCCTAGCTCGAACAAAAGATATCATTTTCACCAGTTTAGGCTTGTACACACCTTCCCACTCTAGCCTATCCTTACCCAGAATCACTAGATTCACTGTCTTAGCATAACAATTCAAATACAACATTATACGGAGACAGCCAGGTCATACCCAACATAACATCAAAATCTAGGATGTACAGAATAACCAAATCTACCCAAGTCTGAAGACCCACAAAAATCATATGGAAAGTATGATATACATGGGTTACTACCATAGATTACCCAACCGAGGTAGAAACATGAATAGGGGAATCCAGGACATCATAAACCAAATCTAGACCCAAAGAAAATTACACAGAAACATATGAATAAGTAGTACTTGGGTCAAAAAATACAGAAGACATGTGTTCACAGACTAGAATAGTATATGTGATCATAGCATTTGACGCCTCAGTCTTACACGTCCCTTGGAATGCATAACAATAGGCCCGGTTATCAACTCGGGCAGTTTCTCTGGCTGGCTGTGCTACTCCCCTGCTCATGCCACTATTTCCTCTGTTTACCCGACCTCCCTAGAAATTACCTCACCCACCCTGTGGACAACCTTTGGCATATCCACCTCCACCTGCTGGAACCACAGCCTTAGACTGATACTAAGTCTTATTACCTGCTTGACTGTGGGGGCACTCTCTCTTTAAGTGACCTAGATCACCACAATGAAAGTATCCGCGGTCAAGAGTAGGCCTTCTAGTAGAAGTATAAAATGCCCCCTAGCCTCTAGGAGCTAAAAACTGCTGACGGGCTCCCAGACGACCACCTGTAGAAGCTGGCAGGGCTGACAAAAAAGGACGAGTAGAATACACTTGCTGGATATTACCCATATATTATGAACCACTGAAGTTACCTTCATTTAGGGACTTCTTGGCCAACACCTTAGCCTGCCCAATATGTCTAACTCCCTCTAGTTTCTTCACATAATCAGTCACCTCATTAAAGCTCTTCCCTGCTGAGGTCATATGAACATACAACACCTGCATAACAGTATTCAGTCCTTTCACATATAAATGAATACTGTCCTCCTCAGTACCCAGAAGCTAAGTCACATAACATGACAAGGCATGAAATTTGGCCTCATAAGCTGAAACTGACATGTTACCCTACTTAAAAGCTAGAAACTCATCCATTTTACGATCCCTCAAAGTGTGAGGCACATACTTCTCCAATAACAAAGCATGGAATTGTGCCTAAGTTTTTGGAGGCAAAGTTGATGGTCGATATTCTACATGAGCTCTCCATTTCTGCTTGGCATCACCCTGAAGCTTGAAAGTGACGAACTCTACCCCATGCGGCTGATAAAGCCCATCATATGCAACCTTTCATAATAGTCTAGAATGAACTCAAATACATCCTCCTTCTCCATACTCTGAAATGTCGAAGGTTTATGTTTTAAGAGATTTGTCCGCATCTCATGTTCATTTCCACTCATAACAGGACCTAGCATCGGACAAAAAAAGTCATCAGTACCCGATGCTGCATCCATCCTAGGATCGGCTGCAACCACTAGTTGGATGCCTAAAACCTGATCTGCAGTACCAGTGAAGGTGGCTCATGCACCTACCAACCCACTCAGATAAGCCCACACTTATTCGAATACCTCGAGCGACATAGGTGGAAGACTTGTACCTCAATATGGTGATACCTCCTCCTGTTCCATGCCCTCCTCAAGAAAAGCCTCAACTTTCTCCTCGACAACATCCTGGGGTGGGTGAGAAGTCACCTCTTTTGGTGCAGCAACTACCTAAGCTTCACCCCTAGCTAGTGCTGCTTTTCTTCTGCCTCTACCTATGCCCTTGCCACGTCCTCGCCCCCTGGTTGTTGGTTCCGCCACCGGAATGGACGTTCTCACTCCATTGTGCCTTTTGTTTACCATCTGCAGACAAAAGAGTGAAAGAGGTTAGATACTAATTTGTGTAGCCAGATACCAATTAGAATCAAGTTATAGCACGAAGGAGGAAAGAAGAGGTAGTTTTCTAAAGTCCTATAGCCTCTTGAAGAAAAGTACAGATGTCTCTGTACCGTTCCAGAAGCCTCTACTACACCCATTTTTGTACGAAGAGATCAATGAACCTAGGGCTCTGATACCATCTTTGTCACGACCCAAACTGCTGCGAGTGGCACCCACCTGAAACCCCTGGTTGAGAAAACCCAATGTCACCCCAACACTTAGTAAATCTTATAGCTCAAAACCAATTGCATTAAAAAAACTATCATTCACCACACAAAATTACTGAACAATAAGGTTCTACGAAAATAGCCCTAGAAACTGAAAGTCATTATACCAAAACATCTACTAATGTCTAGAAAAAGGGATGCAACCCCAAAAATAGAGAGTTAAGTCTGAAACAAGTGGACTACTACTAAACTTGAAGAAAACCATGGAAGCCCGAAGGAAGAAGCTCACCCTTGGAATCTGGAATCGCTGGCACTATAGCTGAAGTCGAGTTGGAGCCATTGGAATATGTCCTATACTCACAAAAGGAAAGCAAGTTCAGAATCAGTACACAACCATAGTATACTGGTAGGATCATCGGCCACCTCCAACAAGCAATATATGAACAATAAACTAGAACTGAGTAAATTAGTACAAACATGTAAAACAACCAGTAATATAATCCCAGACTCTCAGTCTACCTTCTAACCTATCAACCCTATGAAACAGGTTGAGCAACTATTTAAAAAATCAACCACAACAATAACAATTTACCCTTTTTATGTTGCCCGGACCAACAACAGATCCCTAGACCAATATCTAAGTGTTAACATGCAATGCCTGGTCCACCCAAGAAACTTTCGCACATTTAAGTACAACTACCCGACTTCTCATGGACAGATATACACAATTAAAGTTTCAACAATCAACCCGATCCACTCCTGGAACCATCAAACACACAATCAACAATGTATATTTAAACCTGTACAAGGCGTAGTACCCGAGTCAACCGATATTGAACCTATACATGGGGTGGCACCCGAGCCAACCGTTTGTATCCCGTACAAGGTGTGGTACCCGAGACAACCAATATATATATTTTGTACCAGGCATGGTACCCTAGCTAACCAAATGTTACACAAAATCCAACAATCAATAATTAAATGAACAACAACACACTTGTAACACTAACAAGCAACAAACCAAGTTTATTTCACATAATTGACACCGGGACACTTAGACATTCATAAACTCATTCCCTAAACATACAAGAAATATATATTACTAAGTTAAGGGTACATGCATTTATATTGCATTAGGAAAATAATACCATCACCTACCTCGAAAAGCTTGAAAACTCTACAGGGCTGGAGCCTTCCCATTTTCTGAAGCCTTCGCTTGTTCTTGGTCTAACAATGATTACAACACACCATAACCTATCCAATGGCCTAAAATATACTCGGATTATACACAAATCCTAATCCCTAGGCCAAACCATAATAATCCCACCCATCCCAGGGCTTTCCCACCATTAATTCACCTAAAAACTACTATTTAATGGTTACCTAAAGCAAATAATGGTGATTTAAGCATGAATGAGCGATAATAAACATAATCCAAGAATTGCACCACCTAAAACTCCCTTTTTGACTGTATTCTACTTTCTTAGGTTAACCCAAACCTTCCCCCAAACCCATAGTTAACGATTCTACAGCGTAGAAATCATAGTACTAAGTTAGGGGAGCGAAATCCTTACCTCTAGGATGAAATTTGGTGGAAAACTGCCATGGAATCACCAAAATTGCCTCTGCCCTTCCCCAAACATCACGATATCAATAGACGACATAGCATACACAGATTAAACTTACCCTAATAGTCAGTAATCAATAGTACTCTAATGCCCTCACTACAAAGAAGTCCCAATCACACAATAAATCATTAAATATTTGGGACTGAACTAGAACACTCACGCTTACAAAGAAGTTCAAGCAATGCATGCATAATACCATAGGCTTGCCCTTATTTTCTATGCCTGAATTTTTGAACAGTTGGACTAGGATCATTATAGGAATTTACTTGGCTTGTATCTCAAGCTCAGGGACGGGTATGGTAGATTTGGGAAATAGTGACTAAGCCCTCCTTGACACTATGCTATGTTTCTTCCACTTTTCAGACAAAATCTATCTTTCCTTCCTTATTCTCCTTTTTTATCTTTGTCTTATTCATCAAGTGATGGGTGTGGCTTTCTTTTCAGATTCAACTTTTTCATCATATTTTTTATTTTATTTCTTCTCTTTTCTTTTTTTTTATTTTCTTTTTCTAACACATATGCCACACTCGTTATTATTTCTTTTTATCACTACCCTTTTCTTTTCATACCACATATTTCACATTTACCTCCACAGTAGCCACCCTCAACTTAGGCGATGTACCTGAGTTGAGGTACACAATGTCCAAGAAGGGACTAGTGCCAAACTGAAGGTTCATAGAAAAAAAGAATGGTGATTAGGCTAAACAATAAAAATGGTCAATTTCAGCTCAAAATCAGGGATCAAAGGATATTCAATTCATTTGGATGGTCATTATGGCTAAGAGGACTATTTCAAGAATGGCCTATGATACTTTCCTAACCAACTATCCTATAACCTAGGCAAGACTAATCAGGCAAGTTCAGGATTGTCACATTAATGCAAAAACAATATGAATGCGGCTCACACACACTTGGCATAGAGTACAATAATCAATTGCTAACAATCAAGTTCATGCTCTATCATAAGCCATTCATCAAATCGATTATCATAATGTTATGCACAGATTCATAGCAGTCAGTCTATCAAAAATGTCTAATTATGTCACACAAAATTTGGAGGGGTCTCTATTTTTTTCAGTCAAAATCAAGTTCAAAATCAGGCCAAAGACTGCGCTAAGTTCCTATTTTCCTTTCACTATATACAACCTATCTAAACAAGCTGGTTCAAAAGAAATAAAGGTCCGTAGGGAAAGAACACAGCAAGAAAACCCCAATGGACTCGGATACTAAGTGGTATCCTCTTTGGGTTGCCTCCTATGTAGAGCTTGATTTAACATCATGGAACGATGCGGGTGTTTTGGCTACTCAGACTTTGCCAAGATTCCCATCAAAATATAGACTGTTGATGCCCCTATCCCACTAAAAATCAATATGCATCATCCTCAATGCACAAAGAAAAGTAACTACGTAGGGAGGCAGGAACATACCTGTGGCACCTAGATGTCGGTGACTGGTGGTAGAGATGGGGCCGGTGATGTGGCACCCATAGTAGTGTCACTGGCAGCGATAGTGGTCATCGCACTCAATGGATCAGCAGTAGAAGGGAGAATAGCAGATTCCTTCCTAACAGTGGCTGACTCTGGAATCCCAAGAATAGAGGATGTGGCTCCTCTAACGAACTGGAGCCAAACTGGTGGACTCACCCTAAAGTCTCTGCCACTCTTCCTCTGTATGAATGCGCATGTCATCTCGAGATTACTGCAAGGCAGTAGTGGTGTCCTTTTTTAGCCTCTTAGGATTTGCCTCTACCTTAGAAGGGCCCTCAATATGCACCCTTTTTTCTCTAGAACCTGGGAGCACAGACTCCTACTCAGCAAACAAATCATCCATCCGGTGCAGAGCCAATGGAACTGCAATAGAGATGGAAGGCATAATAAGAGTCTGGCTAGTGTATACAGATCTGATCTCCTCCTTGAGTTGTGCCAGCTCCTCCTATATTGGTCCTAAATCAAGGCTCTGTATAGTCTACAACCGAGTATTCACTCGGCTCTCAAATGCATCTACTCACTCATACATGTCACGAGTGACCCGATCTATCTTAGTGTGCACCCTAGCCTCCACGTCTGCAACCGTGGACCTCACGTATGGATTTTGCTAATCTAACAAGTCATCCACTTGCTTTTGTGTATTAGCCTAGCGCTTTATTAGATTCTGGAGAAACTCCATAGTGATGGTAACCATACCAGAAGAAACTGGGTGTAGGGGTACAGTAGGAATGCCAACTGGTGGCTGCGAAGTTGAGGGCACAAAAATTGAAGCTGTGGAACCCTCTATAGCTATGCTCACCCTTGTATCAAGAATATCTAGTAGGTCTCTCACTGCCAAGGATATCTCAACTGTCACCATACCAGCTGAGATGGAGGATAAAGCTCGTATATGTGAAACTGGGTTAGTAGCATCCCAAATCAACCCGGCATCCTGAATCCTAGTCACCTCTAGGGTGTGGTCCACATCTGGCATCATTGGGATTGCCGACTCCATGTACAGATGGTGAATTAAGCAGGTAAAGGGGATGCTGGTGCTCGATCAAAATGCCCGCTCATAAATATCATCTAAGATGCAGCGGGGGAAATTTATCTCATAACTGTCCATGATGTTGGCCACTAGGACTGCACGGTCAAGTGTCAGTATTTTGTCTGCCTGAGTCTGACAAATACCGGATCGGATAATGGCCCACCAAAAATTGCTTGTGAAATTCAAGTTTTCCTTTTTAATGTCATCTCTGTGAACCCATTCTGCATCCTCACCATTTTTTGCTATATACCCCGCAGCCTATCTCAATAGAGCAGCTCTCTGAACCGGGTCCCGTGTTTTCACTTTATCTTTGATAGTTTTCATTTTGCAATCAAACTCCGCCATGTCAACCTGTAGCTCATACACTAGAACAAACAAGAAATGCTGAATTATGCACTCATAGATGTCAACGGGTGCATGTCACACCAAGGTACTTGTGAGTGGGGGAAGTTCCTGGTATTTCTACCTTGGCTGAAGGATTTGACTGCCTGTGGCTGCATATGAGGCATAAAATTCCTGAACTATCTCAGGACTGTAGCTGCTTGAAATCTCAACAATCCAGCCACATCTGTAGTGATTAAAGTTAGCATGGATATCTAGTATGGATGCTAAGTCCTTGGTCCAGATACGCGGCTCCTCAAAGATGCCTCTTTTAGGCAAACCTCTATCAGATGGACCTGACCCCAACATATATTTGTCCCTCATGGTCGGGACACATCGTCTTTGATTATCCTAGGCCTCAGGTCTCTATACTCTATCAACCTCTTATTGTGTATGAGTCTCAACTTCTACGGTGGCCGCACTGGTGGAACTATTATCACTGGAGTTTGACTCAGCATCATCAAACTTTCCTTGTCCGGTCCTAGTGTTATTCTCCCGGTTGCTATCACCCTCGTCTGATGACCCCTCACCTTCTTCAGACTGAGAGAAGTGGTTGCTGCCTATGGTACAACTACGAGGGTTAGCTGAAGTGTTGCCTCCTCAGCTACCTGTGTCTGTTCCACTCACCTTGTAGTATGAGGCACTATACTTGGGTATGGTTGAACCTCATACACCTTCTCAGACCCACTCTTTTCTGACCCAGAGGACTCATCTAGAATCTGTCAATTTTTTTATAATAGCATCCTCTGAGTTATAGGCTACTACCTTCTTCGAGTTCTTCTTTGGTGGCATGGTACCTGCGGGGGAAAATATCAGTATAGGAGGAAGCAAGCAAACCCAAAAAAAATTCACATTTTCTGCATTAAGGGTTTCACGGTCCATGGAATGAACCACAGCTCGTGAACACCCCTCGTGGTTCTCAAGAGGAATTTTAGTGCTTGCAGGTTTGAGTTCCATGAGTGGCATCTATGACTCGTTGTTTGATCCATGACTCGTCGATGTCCCTGGTTCATGAGTGCCATCCATGACTCATTGTTTGATCTACGTCTCATGCATGACCCTCATGAAAATCAGACCTGAGAACAGTCTTCTTATCTGATTTCTACGAGTGCATTCCACAATTTATAGAAGGAACCACGACTTGTAGAATGCCCTCGTGATCACTGTAACAGCATAAAACCAATCTTTTGTCAATTTCGTTCATTCTTTCAGCCCTTTACAACATTCATACACAAAAATTTCAAACATAGACTAAGTATTTACTCCACAGCCTTCATCCCTTAGGGTGTTCACAAATTAAGTCATACAAAACTTACCCTAGGTCAAGTTGTATTCCCTAAAAATTAAACTAAGGTTAGAATTTGAGTTCATACCTTGTAATTAATGGAAGAATATGAGTAAATACTTGCGATTGTGAGAAACGACCTCAACCCACGACCAACTATAAAGCTTTAGGAACTTTGTCGGCACTTTTGGTAAAGAGACAGTAGAAAAATCGATTGGAGGGGAATTGGGGGAGTGATTTGGGGAAATTTATGATTTGGTGGAGGAGTTGTAGAGGTTTTTGTGTTTGAATGGAAGTAGAAGAGTGTAGGCGTCAGGTGTACGCATTAAAAATGGGGGAAATTTGAGTTTTGGTGGTTTTAAATGAAATTAGGTCGGGTCAAATTGGTGAACATTAATAATACAAAAAAACTTACATGAGTTCCACGAGCCATGTTCACGAGTTGTGTACTGAACCACGACTCATAGAACAAGCTCATGGAACAAGCTCATGGAACAAGTCCTGCCATCAATTTCATTGTATGATTATTATGAGCCAAAACAACGACTCATGATTGGAATCACGGTTCATGGAATAGGCTCGTGGATCTTTTCTTACAGATGGCCAAATTTCTCTGATTTCTATGACCAGAAACCATGGATCATGGTTTGAACCACGAGTCATGGAACTGGTTCATAGATTCTGTTACACACTTGGCCAATTTCACCAGAGTTCCACGGGTTGGGTCTATGACTCGTTGATTGATCCATGGTCTGTGAACCTTGCTCGTGGAACCTTACTTACCCTTTTTTTGAGTTCATCTTTTCAAGAACCTTTCCTCCACTTATTCCTGCACACATAACAAACATTAGCCTTGGGTTGCCTCCCAAGCAGTGCCTGATTTAACATCACAACATGACGCAGTTCACTTGACTAGTCAGAAGTTTCCTCATGGGTTGCCTCCCATGCAGCGCCTGATTTAACGTCATGGCACGATGCAGGTCACTTGATTACCCAGATTTTATCAAGTTCCATGGTTACTAAGAATTCACCAAGGGTCCAAACTTCAATCACTTTTAGCTCCTCTGCAGTTCCCAAATAAGCTTTTATACGCTGACTGTTTGCTCTGAACCTTTTGCCCTAATGATTTTCAAATTATACGACACCATGTGGGAATACTTGTACCGATTTTAAGTGGTCCAATCAACTTGGACTTCAACTTTCTAGGAAATAAGCGACATATGGAATTGAACAACATGACCAAATCACCCCACTAGAAATCTCGCTTCTCAATCTTCCGGTCATAGTACAACTTCATATTTTCCTTGTACAAGGCTGAACTTTAATAGGCATTGAGACAAAACTTATCTAACTCATTTAACTGCCCAAGCTGCTGAAACGATGCTGCAGACCAATCTAGATTCAATTTCTTCAATGCCCACATGGCTTTATGCACAAGCTCAACTGGTAGATGACATGTTTTCCCAAACACAAGCCTATATGGTGACATACCTATTGGTGTCTTGTACACAGTCCAATAAGCCTACAAAGCATTGTCTAGTTTCCTAGACCAATCAGTCTATTTACATTCACAGTCTTTGACAGGATCGACTTAATCTCGCAGTTGTAAACCTCAACTTGCCCACTAGTCTAGGGATGATAGGGGGTTGCAACCTTGTTTTTCACTCCATATTTCTCAAGAAAAGCGCAAAACAACTTATTGCAAAAGTGAGAGCCTATATCACTAATAATTGCCTATGGCATACAAAATCTGGAGAAGATGTTCTTTTTCAAGAATGTTGTGACACACTTTCCTTTATTACTGGGAATCACAACTGCCTCCACCCAATTAGATACATAGTCAACAACCACCAATATATATTTCATCCCATTCAAACTCATAAATTGACCCATGAAATCAATACCCCATACATTAAACAGTTCAATCACAAAGACGAGAGTGAGAGGAAGCTCATGCTTCCTTTATATACCACCTTCCTTTTGACAACGATTGCAAGCCTTTTCAAAATCATGGGCATCCATATGGATGGTCGGCCAATAGTAGTTGCATTGCAATATCTTGTGAGCCATCCAGATTCCACTATGATGCCCCCTACAGGGGATGAATGACAAGCCTTTAATATCTCTATAATCTCAGCTTCTGGCACAAATCTACAGATCATGGTGTCAGCACATACATGAAATAAGAATGGCTCCTCCCAGAAGAATTTCTTAACATCATATATGAACTTTCTTCGCTAGTGGACAAACATATCAAGAGGTACCACATCACTTGTCAAATAGTTGGCAAAATTTGTGAACCATTGAACCAAATCTTGGGACGCTGCCAGCACTTGCTTATCTGGGAACCAATCATCAATCTATTGCTCATCATTCAGCTTCAACATCGCTTCTTCCTCTAATCTAGACAAGTGGTCTGCCACCTGAATTTCTGTGCCCTTTCGGTCCTTGAACTCAAAGTCAAATTCTTGCAGCAGCAACAACCATCTAATAAGTCTAGGCTTCGCATCCTTCTTTGCCATGATGTACCCAAGAGCTGAATGGTTAGTGTGCACAATTACCTTAGTGCCAAGCAAATAAGATCTGAATTTCTCGAATGCAAAGACCACAGTAAGCAGCTTTTGTTCTGTCACAGTATAGTTCTTCTGAGCAGGATTAAGTTCTTTGCTAGTGTAGTAGATGGGATAAAGAATCTTTTTTTTCTTTGGCCTAGGACTTCTCCTATCTCCACTTCATTAGCATCGCACAAAACCTCATAAGGCTGAGACCAATCAGGTGAAACAATAATAAGAGCAGAGATCAACTTTTGCTTTAGGAATTTAAATGTTGTCAGACATGCCTCATCAAAAACAAAATTCACCTCTTTCTCCAATAACTTGCACAATGGGATGTGCAATTTTAGAGAAGTTTTTTAAGAATCTGCGATAGAAACCAGCATGCCCCAAAAAGCTTCGGATACCCTTCACAGAAATTGGTAGAGGCAATTTTTCAATAACCTCTATCTTTGCTATGTCAACCTCAATACCCTTCTTGGAAATCCGATGGCCAAGAATTATACCCTCTTTGACCATGAAGTGACACTTCTCCTAATTAAGCATTAGGTTGTACTCCTCACATCTTTTTAGTACACAACTCAGATGATCCAAACAACCATCATAAGAGTCACCAACTACAAAAAAATCATCCATGAACACCTCAATAGTGTCCTCCACCATATCTGAGAAAATGACATCATATATCACTGAAATTTCACCGGTGCATTACATAACCCAAATGGCACCTTTTGAATGTAAACATCCCATATGGACAAGTGAAAGTGGTCTTCTCTTGGTCCTTAGGAGCAATCAAGATCTTATTTTATCCTGAATAACCATCAACAAAATAATACCATCCCCTACCAGCAAGACGGTCTAACATCTTTTCCATGAACGACATCAAAAAATGGTCTTTCTCAGTCTAAGTATTTAGCTTCTTGTATTTATGTATACACGCCAATATGTGACTGGTGTCAATGGAACCCACTCATTCTTAGCATTTGGGACCACAGTAATTCCATCCTTATTAAGCACACACTGAACCAGGCTCACCAACTTGTTATCTGCAATAGGGTAAACCACACCTGCATCTAGCCACTTGATGATCTCCTTCTTGAAAACCTCTTACATAGGCTGATTCAACCTACATTGGTGCTCAATACTCGAAATGCAATTTAGCTCTAGCTGAGTCTTATACATGCAAATTCCAGGCAGAATCCCACTAATGTCAGCAATGGACCAACCAATGGCCCTCTTGAAACCAGATCTTCAACCTCCCCTTCATCTAAGTCAGCATTAATGATAACTGGCAAGGTGTCATTAGCTCCTAAGAACACATATCGTAGGTGAGAAGGAAGAGCTTTTAGCTCCACGATTGGATGCTCCTAAATAGACGGTCTCCTGGTGGGGTCTGTCAATTCTTAAGGTTGAAGTCAAGCTTCTTTGGAGAATAAGTGTATGACCCAATACAATAAAAGTTCTTCTACTACATCATCATACTCATTAATAACATCTCCGTCAAAATTCATAATGACCGATGCAAGTGCTTCAACCCCAAGTCTCTCTTCAACAGGCACTATTAGCTTCTCCTCATCAACCACATTTATCACTGATATTACACGCATGTCATCATGATGCTTCATAGACTAGCAGACATTGAAAGTTTCTACCTCATCATTAAGTCTGAATTTTATGTGCCCAGTCTCTAAGTCAACTAGGGCACGTCTGGTGGCAAGGAATAGGCGTCCCAAGATAATGGGAACCTCAAAGTAAACCTCACAGTCAAGGATCACAAAGTCTGTAGGGAAGATGAAAGTGTCAACTTTTACAAGTACATCTTAGAGAATTCCCACTAGCCTTTTCAACGTGCTATCTGCCATAAGAAACAACATTATAGTCAGTTTGAGGGCTCCCAAGCCCAACTATTTGAACACTGCTAGCGATATCAGATTAATACTAGCACCCATATCACACAATGCTTTTTGCAAAATAGAATGCTCCAATCGTGCACGGAATAGTGAAAGCTCCAGGATCGTCCTTTTTCTGCACCAGAGAACGGGAGGCTATTGCACTACAATGGTGCAAATTATCAGCTAGCTCAAAACTCACAGTTCTTTTCTTTGTTACTAAATCCTTCATGAAATTCGTATACCCAGGCATCTGCTCCAATGCTTCAACCAACAGAATATTCAATGAAATTTATTTTAGCATGGAGATGAACTTTCGATACTTACCCTCCTAAGCCTTCTTGATCAATATCTATGGGTGGAGGGGGCAATGGTAGTGGCTTTAAGACCTGTGGAACCTCTTTGTTCATCTCCTTGGTGGCTTTGGACTTCTTCTAAGTTGAACTTTCATTGCCACTCTTTTCTTCTGAATTAACCACAATCTCACCATCATCGTTTCCAAGTTCGTCCAGTTCATCAACAACTATAGGAAGAGGAGGATTCTCTCCTTATTTTTGTTGTTCTTTTTCTTTCTCGTTGTAATCTCCATATATTTTCTTTTTGCTGTGTTGGGTGTTTTGTTTATATAGGAATATAAGTATGTGTAGTGTGTTTGCAGATTGTGGGAACGGAGGGAGTATGTGGGGGAGTTGAGGGATGTGGGTGAATGGGTTAGTGGGGTGGTTTAGTTCCTTTTTTTTTTTTAAAAATCAGAAGAATCTCTCTCTCTATATATATATATATATATATTTTTTTTGAAGTATATATATATATATATATATATATATATATATATATATATATATATATATACATATATTGAAGTATATATATAAAATAGCATATATAAAAAATGTATATATAAAATAGTATATATATAAAAATATATAAAAAGTAGTATATATATAACAATATATATATAAACTAGTATATATATATAATAGTACATATAAAAATGTATATATAAAATAGTATATATAAAAATAGTAACTAACTATTTAAACTAACAAAAATATATACTTAAAATAAAATATAATTAAGACAATATAATACTAGCTTATTTATTAAAATCTATATTAAAAGAAAACACATTTTTTTAAGCAAACAAGAATAATTGTATCATAAAACTGTGACACTATTTTTTTTAGTTTTCAAATATTTTAAAATAAACATATTAAATATTTAATAAAAAAAATTGTAAAACTTTAGGTTCGGTCAAAAAATAGGTGTTCACAATAGCGACATGTTGAAGGGAGTTATATCATTCCCGAGCTCCCAACGGTTGGTTGGGAAGGGGTGCTTAGCCTATCTTGCTTACGTCCCTAATACTAGTGCCACCACACCTTCACTTGAGTCAGTTCCTGTGGTTTGTGAGTATTCAGGTATGTTTCCCTCTTATCTACCAGGTCTTCCCCCCAATCATGATATCTACTTTGGTATTGATGTTGAGCCGAGCACTTGGCCCATTTCCATTCTGCCATATCGGATGACACCAGCTGAGTTAAGGGAGCTTAAGGATTAGCGACAGGTTTGTCGGTGGCCAATCAGTACAGTAGGTTATTGGATAGACTCAGTGTTACCATTTCATTTGCTAAATCTTCCCTTCTTTCGTCCGTCCACGAGGCTGTAAAAAGAGAGAAAGGGGCGGCTATCTAGCGGGAGTCGTTTCGGTTGTATGCCACGAGGTCCCTATGGACAAGGGGACAAGTGAATCATCGCTTTTGGGCGCAGGCAGCCCTCTACCATCTAATTGACTAGAGGGTTCATTAGGCTTAGTGTATCTCCGTGGGGTGCTCCTATTCTGTTTGTAAAGAAGAATGACTGGTCCATGTGTATGTGTATTAACTACATGCAGTTGAATAAGGTGACATTTAAGAACATGTATCCGATGCCATGTGTTGATGATATGTGTGACCAACAACAGGGTGCAATGGTGTTTTCTATGATAGTCTTGTGGTCTGGTTATCGCAAGTTGAGGATTAGGGCTGCAGACATCCCAAGGACTGCATTTTGGACTCGATACTGTCATTATGAGTTCGTAGTCATATCTTTTGGGTTGACCAATGCCCCAGTAGTATTTATGATGTTGATGAACCGAGTATTCAGAGCCTACCTAGTTTCCTTCGTTATTGTGTTCATCGATGATATCTTGGTATATTAGAGGAGTAGAGAGGAGCATGAGCGGTGTCTGAGAGTTGTGCTTTACACCTTGTGAGAACATCAGTTATATGCCAAATTCACTAAGTAAGAGTTTTGGCTTGAGCTTGTACCATTCTTAGGGTATGTGGGGTCCAAGGATGGGATTAAGGTGGATCCAACAAAGATTCCGGCAGTTCATGCCTGGGTTAGGCCTACTTGTCACGACCCGATTTCTCGGTCATGATGGCACCTACAACCCCCCTCCCCCTCCCCTCCGTAGGCGAACCAATTCTCGTAGCCCAGAACGATTAGTAATGGGCTACTGTCTAACCAACAAGCAGAAGAATACGTAAAATAGGTGAAAGCAAGGGATACATAAGATAAATGAAAGAACAGCGGGTGTATATACAGGCGCCAAAACCAACCGAAGACCTGGTGTCATAGTATAGAGACAGAACTACTTATAAGGGGTGCAAACGATCCAAAATAATATATACAAATGTCTCTGAATGGCAATAGAGTACATAAAGCAAAAGATAAACTAAAGCTAGGCTCCGATCGCAAAGAGCTCACCCTTAGTCCAGAATAGCACAAAAGCAGCAACTCGCACGAGTCTCCACGAGCTAACGGCGATGGCCCACACTAGGATCTACACAAGGAGATGCAGAGTGTAGGGTGAGCACCAAATGCGAAGCATAAGGTACCCAGTAGGTATCATAGGCTGACTGGGCACATATAAAGTAGAAGAGCAATAGCAAACAGAGTAAGAACAGACAGACATAGAAATCAATCAGAAAGTACACAGGAACTAGCCCAGAGGGAAGACAACAGAAAACAACTTATAAGGCTAGCAACGAGAATATATATACACACAACAGGTACAAGTGAGAGTAAGGATGATACACCTAGGATCCTCACAAAAATAGTATATACATAAGAAAGTTCTAAAAATGGACGGTATACCGGTAACCTCAAGTATATACAGAATGGAAGAGAAGCATAAAGGTAGACATCCTCGGGAAGCAAAAAATAATAACCACACTAATCACGACAATCTCATTCAAGAAACCAACAGCCTTGTTGTAACCAATTTAATAATTAAGACCACGACAATATAATAAGAGTCTACCTATAGTCCCTCGGCCGCCCATACAACCGAGAAACACAAACAAGTGAAAATAAACCCCATGGCATCCCATACTCTCAGAGCGTACAATCAACAAGCAGCAGACAATGGTGGTATCTCACACAGATGGATGATATGATGCCATGCTAAGTAAAAGTGATAGTAGTATCGTATATTACCTGCTTCCGATAACTTGTAAGGACCAGAAGACATGATCCATAGAAGGTCTCACCAGTATACCACTATCCATGGAAGGTCTCACCCGTATACCACTACTACACCGTATACCCCCCCACTCCGGCACCCACAACTCGCAGCCTCTAGTCTGAATATCAAGGTCCATGGAGGTCCCCGATCAACATACTAGATGCCCCGAATCTCAAAAATCCCCAAGTAAAGTTTCCTGGAGGGTGTCTGGGTCTAAATCAGTAAATCAAATGGTTCTAGCGCACGGCCCTATCGAGCCTAGTATTGTCATGAAAGCTGTAGTAAAACAAGTCTAGCCCTCGGCCCCGCTGAGACTAATATTAGTAAAAATAGTGATAAACTTCCTTTAGAACTTTCCTCACCCCAAGAAGATTCACAAAATAAGTCAAACCATTTCCAAATACTTTCCATCGAAAAGGGCCCCCCGGGCCATGCAAGGTTTAGAAAATAGTTCCTGTAGGCCTGAAGACAAAACAGTAGTAAAACATGGAAGAAACCTCTTTATATGCATGGAAATGGTATGATTGTACACAAAATATCCGCCCCGCAGCTCATAATCAACCTAACGGCCCTGCACAGGCTCCAAAGCTAATCAGCAAGCATAACCAGCCTAGAAGGATAATTTTATGTTTGGGACTCGCAGATATTTCCAATGATCCCACCATCTATGTTCCAGAGTCAACAAGGCCCCCACGGGACCACAACGTTAATAATATCAATTAATCAGAATACTACACACAACGAAGGAAAGAAACGAGACGAATCACAGAAGAGAGGTCAAGGTTTGTGGTACCATCCTAACAACCCAACCCAAGGATGCCAACTAGTACTATTTTACCTGATATATGCGAAGTCTAGGGAGTTAAGCCGTAACATACCTGTCGTCCAACGATAAGCTGCTAGGACGATGATGTACAAGCTCGAATCACTCTGAGAAGCTCCCAAAAGAAATCAAACTCGAATTCTGGCTTGAATAACTTGACGTAAATAATCGATTTTCATTTCGATGTTCCCGTACCACACCACTTGGATAACCCACAAATTCTCTTTTACGCAGTATGAACATATATATATCAACATGCGTGTACTGTAGCAGCCATGTACCTTGATGTTTTTTGTCGAGAGATGAAAGAATCTCCAATGCTCATGCTCAATAAATATATACATAATATAAAGCAAACATCCTTAATAAATTCTTAAAATTTGAAAAATACTAAATTAATAAACTAGCTTTTGAATTGGGTGATGAAACCCATTTTATTATATGTTGCTGCCTTATTAACACACTCCCACGTGGAGAGGTTAGGGCACCACTACCATTATCCTCAATACATTCACCTCGATTAGGTATATACCACGTACATACTCGGATATTGCATAGGTTCGTGATAAAATAAATATACTTTTTTGAATATATCATAATAAATAGAAAATTATTTCAAATTAAAACTACTATATTATAATAAAAAATTTCAACATAACTAAATTTACTATCTCCGTTAAAATATTACAATGTATAAAAATCTTATAAAATAAATACATATACAATTATGTCATAACAAAAGTATTTTTCATAGACATTTAAAATACTTTAAAAAGGTAATAAAAAATATAACTTTTTACCACATACAACTTTAAAAATAAAATATTTTCAAATACGCGCGATGTTAATAAAATTCTTAACTTTAGGCTCGCAAGCCTTTGATACGGAACGGAGGTTAAGGTTGTACGGCTACAATTCACCATCGCACGATTTTAATACTCAGCTTTTAAGACAGGGAATTGATCATAACGACTAATCGAACGGCCAACACATGGAACCACCGGTCCCAGCAAGACATAAACGACTTGGGGCTGCTACAGGAATGCTCTAACAGTAAAAGAAAAACGTATACGCGGAAATGACCGGAAGAGTCATTACATCATCTACTACTAAAAAGGACTTTCGTCCTCGAAAGTCAAGGACAAGGAAGTACCTAAAGGCTCAACAGCTGCGGATACTGAGCCCGCATATCTCTCTCGGTCTCCCAGGTAGCCTCCTTAACTAGATGGTGCCTCCAATGAACCTTAACAACCGGGATCTCCCGAGACCTCAATCTCCTGACATCTCTGGCAAAAATAGTTGTCGGCTCCTCAACAAAGGCTAAAATCTCATCCAACTAAACTGAATCCCACTACAACACATGAGACTCATCTGGGACATACCGATGAAACATCAAAACATGAAATACAAGATGTATAGCTGAAAACTTCGGGGGTAAGGACAACTAATAGGCAACACTACCAACCCTTTGAAAAATCTCAAATGGCCCAATGTACCTGGGACTAAGCTTGCCCCGCCTACCAAATCTCATCACGCCCTTCATGTGAGATACACGGAGAAACACCAAGCCACCAACACTAAACTCCAATGCACAAAGACTATGATCAGCATAACTCTTCTGCCTGCTATGAGCTGCCCGAAGGCTGTCCTGAATCACCCAGACTCAGTCTAAGGAATATCAAAGCAAGTCTGTACTCTGTGGCCTAGACTCGAAACCATAAAACTAACTAACTGGTGATCTGCAAAGCCTACCATACAAGGCCTCGAAAGGTGCCATGCTGGTGCTCGAATGAAAACTATTACTATAAGCAAACTCTCCCAAAGGCACAAACTGATCCCAAGAACCTCCAAAGTCAAGAACACAGGCCCAAAGCATGTCCTCCAATACCTGAATAGTCCTCTCGGACTGGCCATCTATATGAGGGTGGAAAGCAGTACTAAGCTAAACCTCTGTACCCAAATCTCGTTGAATAGCCCTGAAGAACTTAGATGTGAACTGAGTGTTGCGGTCAAAAATGATAGAAGCTGGGACTCCGTGCAATCGAACACTCTCACGAAGGTAGATCTGAGCTAATCTCTCTGCACTGTAGGTAGTATGAATTAGCAAGAAGTGTGCTGACTTAGTCAACCGATCCACAATAACCCAAATAGAGTCTAAACCCCTAGAAGTACGAGGCAACCCAACTAAGAAATCCATAGTGATCCCTTCCCACTTCCACTCAAGAATGGGAATTCGCTATATCAAACCACCAGGTCCCATGTGCTCGAACTTAACCTGCTGATAGTTCATGCACCGAGATACAAATTCCACTATATCCTGCTTCATACAACTCCACTAGTAAAGATGTATCAAGTCTCTATACATCTTTGTTGTGCCAGGATGAACGGAGTATCTAGTTCAATGTGCCTCACGAAGTATAAACTGATTCACATCACTAACCCTCGGAACACAAAGGAGACTATAAAACCTCAGAACCCTATCTGAATCTAGAGTAGCCCAACTAGCCTTACCCTGAACAACCTTATCATGAAGGTCACACAACTGCTGATCCTCAAACTGACGACACTGAATCTGATCAATCAAAGTAGAATGAACCTCGACACTGGCGAGAACTCTGCTAGGATCTGACAAGTCAATCCTAACCAAACGGTTAGCCAAGACTGGATGTCCAAGGTGAACAGTCGCTCTAAAATCGAAAGAGAAGTTAGGCTACCCATACTCATCACCTTTCGGCTCAAGGTATCCGCTACTACGTTTGCCTCGCCCAGATGATATAGAGTGGTAAAGTCATAGTCCTTCAGTAGGTCGACCCATCTCTGCTGCCCCAAGTTTAGCTCCCGCTGACTCGTGATATACTTAAGACTATGGTTATCAGTAAAGTTCTCATAGTGAGCTCTATATAGGTAATGCCTCCAGATCTTGAGCGCGAAAACTACCGCCGCCAACTCCAAGTCATGGGTGGGGTAGTTACGCTTGTGAACCTTCAGTTGCCTCAACGCATATGCTATCACTCAACTTTGTTGCATTAATACACAACCCATACCTACCCCAGAAGCATCACAATACACAGAGAAGCCCCGACCCTCAATCGGTAAAGTCAAAACTAAAGCTGAAGTCAATAAGGCCTTAAGCCTCTGAAAGCTATTCTCTCACTAATACGACCACTGAAATGGGGCATCATTCCTAGTCGGCATAGTCAAGGGTGTTTCTATGGAAGAAAATCCCTGAACAAACCATCTATAGTAACCTGCTAACCCAATAAAGTTGCGAACCTCAGTAGCAGTAGTAGGTCTCTGCCAATCAGAAGCCGCTGAAATCTTTCCCTGATCAACCAAAATCCCATCCTTAGACACCACGTACCCTAGGAATGCAACTAACTCAAGCCAAAACTCACACTTTGAGAACTTGGCATAAAGCTAATGATCTCTCAAGGTCTGGAGTATAATTCGCAAATGCTACTCATGCTCATCTCTACTCTTCAAATATACCAAGATGTCATCTATGAAAACTATCACAAATGAGTCCAAATACGGGCCAAGAACCCTGTGCATCAAGTTCATAACGGTTGCGGGGGCATTAGTCAACCCAAAAGACATCACCAGGAACTCATAATGTCCATAACTTGTCATGAATGTTATCTTAGGGATGTCCTCCACCCTAATCCTCAACTTAGGGTAGGCAGACCACAAATCAATCTTTGAAAACATGGTTGAATCCCGAAGCTGATCAAACAAGTCATCAATCCTCGGCATCGGATACTTATTCTTCACTGTCACCCTATTCAGCTACCGATAATCAATACATATCCGCATTGACCAATCTTTTTTCTTCACAAATAGAACAGGAGCACCCCAAGGTGACACACTAAGTCTAATAAACCCCTTAGCTAACAGATCCTGGAGCTGCTCCTTAAGATCCCTCAACTCAGCAGGAGCCATACGGCAAGGAGAAATAGAAATGGGCCTAGTGGCCAGCTCTAACTAAATAGCCAAATAAATATCTCTCTCAGGTGGAAGGCTTGGAAGGTCGGTAGGGAACACATCTAGGAAGTCCCCAACTACAGGAAAAGACTCAGGAGACAGAGGGTCAACACTAGCATCTCATACATATGCTAGATAAGCTAAACACCCACGAGAAATCAACTTCCTAGCTCAAATACAAGAGATAATTCTAGTCAGTGCACGGCCAACAGAACCCTGCCACATGACCGAGGGTACACCGGGCACAGCTATGTTAACGGTCTTGGCATAACAATCCAAAACCACACGGTGAGGGGATAACCAGTCCATGCCCAGTATCACATCAAAATCAAGCATATCAAGGATCATCAAACCACCCTTAGTCTCCAAATCACCAACATATATCATGCAAGGTCTCACAATTCGATCCATTACTAAAGAATATCCTACTTGGGTCAAAACAGAAATAGGAACAGATAATGGCTCACTAGCCAACCCTAAACAAGGCATAAAGTAGGCAGACACATATGAATAAGTAGATCCTGGATCAAACAAAGCCAAAGTAGACTGATGGCACACAAAATCATAACTGTAATCGCCGCATCCGAGGCCTCCTCCTCTAGTCTCCCAGGGACCGTGTAAAACTGACGATGACCTCCACCTGTCCGACCACCATCCCTACCACCTGCTCTACCATGCGAGGCACCACCTCTAACCTGACCACCACCCCCTATAATAGGTGGCTGAACTGCTCACATAGGGTGAGCCGGCTGCGCTACGCGCTGAACTGTACCCCTCTTGAGGCAATCTTTAGTAAAATGGCCAATGACACCACAATCATAACAAGCTGAACCGCGCTGGGGGCAATATCTAGCGTAGTGACCATCAATACCATAACAATATCAGGGCCTCAATGGCCCACCCTGTCGAGACAAACAATTTGAACCTGTGTGGCCACCCCGGCCTGATACCTCAGAAGTAGTACCACTCGAAGACTGCCCCTGCTCAATCTGAGAACTACCCAAGGTCTGAAGCAAAGCTTGAACTGGTCTACTAGTCTAATCCTGATGTTGTTGTGGCTGATAACCCTAGCCCTACCGGCCCAAACCTTTACCAACCAGTCGGGAACCACTAAAGCTACCCTGATAACAAGGCCTCATATCTCTAGCCTCCTAATCATATTGGTGCGAGTCCTCCACTGTATGGACATAGTCTGTAATAGCCTAAAATGACCAACCACTAGCAACTAAGATCTCCGCTGGTTGTCTAAGCTCTGTCTGTAACCCCCAAACAACCTACGGACTCTATTAGGCTCTGTAGGCATGATCATACCACAAATAGATGAAGTTGGTGGAATCAGATCTCGTACTCAGATACGGTCATAGGACCCTGGATAAGTCTAGTAAATTGTCTCGTACGAATTATCCGCCGAAGAATGAAATAGAATAAGTGAGATTTCAAGAAACCATCAAAGTATAGAAAAAAGAGGCAAAAATGGGCAAACACTGATATCCACGTGTACCTTCCATGAACCGTGAACTAATCCATGAACCGTGGAACATGCTCGTGGATTCGATGCTACAAGGGTGGAAGAGAGCTTAATTTTCATGATAAGCATCCACGAGCCATGGACTCATCCACGAGCCATGGATCCTACCCGTGGAACTGGATCAGAGGAGGAGCAAATTAGCCTGACTTCCACGAAGGCATTCTATGAGCCATGGACCAATCCATAAGCCGTGGAATGACTTTGTGGACTTGAACCTACAAAAATCCAAAATGCCTGATATTCACAAGCCATTTCCACAACCAGTAGACTGATCCATGGACCATGGATGGAATCCGTGGAAGCTGCCGAGTCCTATTTTCCTAGTTTAATTAGGATAATATTTGTAATATCTATAAATACTATTCCTAGGTTTTCTTTTACGTTTTATGCTTGATTATTGACTACTAAAGTATTAGAAATTCTAAGTATTATATATTTCTTGGTTTTGAGAGATTAATTCATCCATTCGTTCTTGATTATTAATTCTTCTTTGATAATTCAATATTCCAGATTTCTTTATTTCATCTCGTAAGTATATGATTATGAATTCTTCACCAAATTTTGTTTGTTTTCTTATGACCATGAGTAGCTAAATCCATAACTAGGATTTTGGGAACTATGAGGGATTAACAAAGTAGGCAAAGTACTTAGTGATTCTTGGATGGTGTTTATGGATGTATTGTTCTTCCCTTCACTTTAATTGATTTCTAGTAGTTACAAACGTTAGAACTCGCCTTATTCTTACTTGCTGGACTAAAGGGGTAACTAATGGGAAAAGGGATTATACAACAGAGACTCAAGGATATAAACTCTAGTTAATAAATTGACCTTGTCCGAGAATAGCTATTTGGGATCAAAGGTAACGGTTAGTAAAGCATACAAACCTATAGGTCCTTAGTAGCATTGACAAAGAAGAAGAGACGGACCAAGTTGCGTGGTGAAATTCTTGTTTCTAGGGGACCAACCATTTAGTTGAACATAACTTACCGATCTTGCATGCTAAGCACTAGAATAGATTGCTAGTACAGTGCCTTACTGAGTTATGAAATCATGGGGAACACAATCCTAGCCAACTCTCTCATTGATCAACAACAAAATTGATACTTGTTGTGACTTGATTAGTTACAATTTACAAACATTCTTTGTTACATAATTCCCCTCCCCCCCTTGGAAATAAAATACAAATAGGAAGAATAACCACATTGACCTAGATTCTAGTAGTATTCCTCGTGGGATTGACCCTAAACTTGGTTAGGTTATGTATTTGAACAACGACCACTTTATACTTTTTTTTGAGGTTTAATTTGGGTGTATCAAATTTTGGTGATGTTGCCGAGGAATACGGCTTAGGATTAGAGCAATTGTGTTTATTTGGTTGTTAGTCCTTATTTCTGATTTTTTCTATTTTTTTATGTTGTTTTTAGGGTACACACTTATGTATGCCCAGCACACGAAGTCAAGGAAATCCCCTGATTCTAGTTGATCTTGAACATCAGAGAACTTTGAGAAAGAGGGCAAAGGATGGAGTTGTTGAAACTATAGAAAAGGCCACAACCTGAATGTTGGTTGAAGAGAAGGAAAGGGTATGCCAAGATGAGGCATCTCTACTCAAAGAACAACAACGCCAAGCTGCAGTAGACGAGAAAGTGAGATAAGAAGTTGCCCGCCAGAATATACTAAATGAGAAAGATAGACAATACAAGGCATCCTGACATAATATGCACCATGATCAGGCCAAGCAGAGAGAGAAGAGGGGCCACTAGAAACATCAACCTCGATATATCCCTCATTATGATATTGGTGATGATAATACTAACCTGGATAATGCAGGAGAACCTGGTGCCATAGTGTCACCTCTACTGCTTCCTGGAGCAAAGTTCGATATTTGAAGCACCATGATACAATCACTGATTATAAAAGAAGTGTTTGCAGGCAAACCCACTGACGATGCTAATTTACACTTGATGAACTTCGTGGGGATTTGCAAAGCTTACAAGTTACCTGGGGTGACTCAAAATGCTATTAGATTGTGGCTCTTCTTATTCTTTTTGATAGGAGAAGAAACTCTTTGGCTGGCAGAGCTTCCATATGATTTGATCACTATATGGTGGGAATTGAAAAGATCTTTATTGGAGAGGTTTTTCCCTCCATCCAAGATGTTGCAGCTTAAGCAATAAATTTATAACTTCAGGCAGCTGAACACAGCGGCACTCTATGAGACATGGTTGAGGTTTAATAATAAGCTAAAGCAAGCGATGAATCATAGGATACCAAATGACACATTGTTGGAGATCTTCTATAGGTCCCTAAATGTAAACACCAAGGCAGTAGCTGACACCGTTACTGGAGGTGCATTCATGGATAACACTTATTTAGCAGCATTTGAGATGCTTGACAGAGTCACTACGATGAATAGGGCTTGGTACATGAGAGAATCTAAAGTTTTGGCTGGAACTTATGTTATTGGCAAGTCTACATACCTATATAAGCTATATGAGGAGTATAGTCAAGAGATAGTGCAGATAAAGATGGACATTGGCCTCAATGCAAAGCATGTCATGGGTACCGAATCTGACAAGGTTATTACATTCGGTTCATAAGGTAAAGCACCTAGGCATGGGGATTTTGAGTCTGATAAAGAGGCGAATTATCTTAATGATTAGGTGGCGGGTTTCTTGGACAACACCTAAGGGTCTAATCAAGACACTTAGCGAGGTCAAGGGAATCAAGGTCAGAACTATAATAGAGACAATAACTACAACTGATCTAGATACAGAGATAGGAGCAGAGGTAGAGGCAAGGATGGTGACTGGAAGAACATGGATGGTTTTAAAAATGATAGAAGTGGTTTGTATGTCCTACCAAGTAACCATGAAGGAAATTCTAGTTTTTTGAGGATTAAGGAAATGTTGGCTAAGATGCTGAAAAAGGTGGAGACAACTGATGAGAGCTTGAAGGAATTTCGTTCTGACACATCAGGCATGAATCAAAAGGTTGAGTCACATGCCATAACAAATAAGTAGTAACAGATAGGTCAAATGTCTACAACCTTGAATCAATGCCAAAAGGATACACTTCCAAGCAACACATTCCAGAATTTAAAAAAATGATGGGAAATGCATTAAGGTGACTACTCAAATTAGAAAGCAGACTATTGACCCTCTGGTTCTTATAGTTGTTAATGATCTGACCGAGCCTGAAAATATTGATGCTAAAAAGTTAGTTGAATCAGAAGAGCATATTGTGGATGAGAATCTGACTGAGAAGCAGCCTCATATAAGTGAGAAAAAGTCTGTAGCTACAAAAGGGAAGAAGTAGGAGGTTCCTTAGATCCCAACTCCTATGCCACAACGTCCTCCACTTTTCCCACAGAGATTTGTCAAGAAGGATGAAGAAGGGAAGTATTGCAAGTTCATCTTTATGCTGAAGCAACTTTCAATGAATATACTTTTGGTCAAAGCACTAGAGTAGATCCCTGGTTACGCTAAGTTTTATCAAGGATCTTGTGACAAAGTAGAGAACCGTGAGCTTTGAGCCTGCTGATAATTTGCACCATTGTAGTGCAATAGCCTCCCATTCTCTTATTTACAAAATGGAGGATCCTGGAGCATTTACTATTCCTTGTACCATAGGAGCCTTCCACTTTGCAAAAGCCTCATGTGATTTGGGTGAGTATTCATTTCATGCCCCTAGAAATTTTCAAACATTTAGGCTTGGGATCCCCCAAATCAATGTCAATGTAGGTTCCTATGGCAGATCGCATGGTGAAAAGGCCCGTGGGTATTCTCTATGATGTGCTTATGAAAGTTGAGTACTTTATCTATTCGTAGGACTTTGTGATTCTTGACTGTGAGGTAGACTTTGAGGTTCCTATTATCTTGGGATGACCATTCCTTACAACTGGACATGCTTTAGTTGACCTGGAAACCAAGCAAATAAAGTTCAAACTGAATGATGAAGTAGTAATGTTTAATATTTTCCAGTCAATGAAGCACCTGATGACATATGTGTAGTCTCAGTGATAGATGTACTTGACTAGGAGCAACTACTAGTACCTATTAACGAGAGATTTAGTGTTGAAGCACTTGCAACTGTGATCATGAATTTTAATGGAGAGGATATTGTGGAGTATGATGAGATGGTTAATGCACTCACGGGTATGAGGTCTGACACATATGCTCCAAAAAAGCTATATTTAGACTTGAATAATCCTGCAACCCCACATGCCATACCTTCTATTTAGGAGCCTCCAATCTTAGATCTCAAGGCTCTCCTATCTTACCTGCGATATTTTTTCTTGGGAGCCAACAATACCTTACCGGTCATTATTGTTGCAGACTTAGTTAAAGGGAAAGTAAAGGCTCTAGTTTCTGTGTTGAAAAGGTTTAAAAGGGCCATTGGTTTGTCCATTACTGACATCATTGGTATTCCACTTGGTATATACACTCATAAAATCTAGCTAAAGCCCGATTGTATTCGTAGTATTAAGCATCAACATAGGCTAAATCTATCTATGCAAGAGGTAGTCAAGAAGGAAATCATCAAGTGGTTGGATACAAGTGTGGTTTACCCTATTGTAGATAACAAGTGGGTGAGCCCAGTTCAGTATGTGTTAAAAAAGGGTAGAATCACTGTGGTTTTGAATGATAAGAATGAGCTTATTCTTATAAGTCAAATCACAGGCTGGTGTGTGTCTATGAACTACAAAAAGCTGAATGCATGGATTGGAAAAGATCATTGTCCAATGCCATTCATGGATCAGATATTAGATTTTCTTGCTGGTAGAGGATGGTATTATTTTCTTAATGGTTATTTGGGATAGAATTAGATCTTGATTACTCTTGAAGACCAAGAGAAGACCACTTTCACTTTTTTATATAGGACGCTTACATTCAAGAGGATGACATTCGGGTTATGTAATACACCAGCGACCTTTTAGTTTTCTATTATGTCGATCTTCTAAGACATGGTGGAGGAAACTATTGAGGTATTCATGGATGAATTTTCTATGGTAGGTGACTCCTTTGATGACTGCTTAACCCATTTGACTTGTGTGCTGAAGAGATGCAATAATGCAACTTGGTGCAGAATTGGGAGAAATGTCACTTCATGGTGAAAGAAGGTACAGTTCTTGGCCATCGGATCTCCAAAAAGGGCATTGATGTTGATAAGGTAAAGATTGAGGTGATTGAAAAATTGCCTACTCCAAATTCTGTGAAAGGTGTTCGAAGCTTTCTAGGGCATGCTGGTTTTTATTGCAAGTTCATTATGGATTTCTCTAACATTGCACACCCTTTGTGCAAATTATTGAAGATGGATGTGAAGTTTGTTTTTTATGATGAATGTATGAAGGCATTTGAATTCCTCAAGGAAAAGTTCATTTTTTTCCTATCATTATTACACTTGACTAGTCCCAACTATTTGAGGTTATATGTGATGCTAGTGGAGTGGCGCTAGGAGCACTCCTAGGCCAAAGACGCGAGAAGATTCTACATCCTATATACTACACTAACAAAGCACTCAATACTGCTCAAAAAATTATACTGTGACGGAACAAGAGCTGTTTGATATAGTTTTTGCATTTGAGAATTTCAGATCTTATTTGCTTGGCATGAAGGTGATTGTGCACATTGACCACACAGCTCTTAAGGTACCTTATGGCAAAGAAAGATGTGAAACCTAGATTAATTTTGTGGGTACTTCTGTTGCAACAATTTGACTTTTAGGTGAAGGATCGAAAGGGGACTGAGAACCAGGTAGCTGACCACTTGTCTAGATTGGAAAAAGTGGCATGCTGAAACTGAAGAATGAGATTAAGATTAATGATACCTTCCCAGGTGAGCAAGTATTGGCTGCATCACATGACTTTATTCCATGGTTTGTAGACTTTGCTAATTATTTGGTGAGTGATGTGGTGCCTTCTGATTTGTCCTTCCATCAGCGAAGGAAGTTTATGTCCGATGTTTGGATGTTTTTCTAGGAGGAGGCATACTTGTTTTGTGTTTGTGCTGATTGGATAATTTATGCATATGTGCCTGAGGCAGACAGGATAAATATATTGGAAGAATGTCATTCATCCTCTATTGGGGGCATCATAGTGGGATCCAAACAGCTCACAAGATCTTGCAATGCGGGTACTATGGGCCAACTCTTCATCAAGATGCTCATGATTATGCAAAGGCTTGTGACCAATATCAAAAGGAAGGTGGTATTTTAAGGAAGCATGAGCTTCCTCTCACTCCTATTCTTGTGGTTGAAATGTTTGATGTTAGGAGAATTGACTTTATGAGCCCATTTGTGAGCTCGAATGGGATGAAGTACATACTTTTATCTATTAACTATGTGTCCAATTGGGTGGATGTAGTTGCGCTTCACAATAATGAAGGCAAGAGTGTCACAGCGTTCTCGAAGTGGAATAACTTTTCCAGATTTGGTACACCAAGGGCAATCATTAGTGATGGAGGCTCTCACTTTTGTAATAGGTTATTTTGAAACCTACTTGAGAAATATGGAGTGAAGAATAATGTGGCAACACCTTATCATCCGCAGACTAGTGGGAAAATTAAGGTTTCCAACCATGAAATAAAGATAATCCTTACAAAGACTGTGAATGCAAATAGAATGGATTGGTCTAGTAAAGTTGATGATGCTTTATGGGAGTACCAGGCTACTTTCAATACCCCTATAGGTATATCTCCCAATCACCTTATTTTTGGAAAGTCATGTCATCTCTCAGTGGAGCATGAGCATAAAATTATGTGGGCACTCAAGAAGCTAAATTTAAATTGGGGTGATACATCCTATCAACAACTTGGTAAGTTAAATGAGATGGCTGAATTATGTGTCAAAGCTTATGAGAGTTTACCCGTGTACAAGGAGAAGATGAAGATAAACCTGATGGGAAGATTGGAAAGAGAGACGTTGTGTTAGGTATTTGGTTATGTTGTTCAACTCAAGACTTCGCTTGTTTCCTGGAAAGCTGAAGTCTAAGTAGATGGGACCATTTTGTGTGGTGAAAGTGTTCCCATATTGTGAAATTGAGCTTGAAAATCACGAAGGTAAAAGGTTCAAGGTGAATGGTCAGCGTGTGAAAGCATACTTGGGGACTTCAAAGGAGATTAAGAGGGTGTTTGGATTGACTTATTTTGAAGTATTTTTGTCTTTTAAGTTTTTTTTGGTGTTTGGCAAAGCTATAAAGTGCTTTTAAGCACTCACCTTTAGACCAAAAAGTGTAAAAATAAGTCAAAAGCCAAAAGTTGGGAATACCCAACTTTTGGCTTTTGGCTTTTGGCTTTTAATCTACTTTTTAAAAGCCAATCCAAACACCCTCTAAGGTTGTGGAAATTTGGGCCCTTGGTTATGTCTGAGTAACCAAGAAACCTGCGTCGTGCAATGATGTTAAATCAGGCGCTGCATGGGAGGCACTCCATGGGGGTAACTTGATGAAGTCTGAGTAGTCAAGTGACATGTGTCATGCTACAATGTTAAATTAGGCGCTTCTTTGGAGGCAACCCAAGGCTAACATTTGCTAAAGTGTACAGGGACAAAACAAAGAAGGCACCAAAAAAATGTACACAGAAAAAGGGTAGGTCCACGAGCAAGATTCATGGATCATGGACCCATCCATGGGTCATGGATCCCACTCTTAGAACTCAAGGTAAAATGCATCTTCTCGGATCATGGTCCATTAGCCAAGTCCATGGACTATGGAACCTTTCACAGTTCGTAGATCGAGCTTGTTGAAATCAAAGAAATTGAAGCCGTGCAGAACTTATTCCACAAGCCTAATCAATGGACCGTGGTTTAGCCCATGACCCGTGAATCAAGCATGTGGAACTCAGGTAAGAGTTTCATTTTAAAATGTTGATCCGACCTGGCCTGTGATGCCTTTCCCTTTTCTAACCCTTAAAGACCCAATAACTTCTAATTTTGAAAGCTAAACGGTTCCCTCATACTCTCACATTCCATTAATCTTCAACATTGAGTAAATTTCCTCCATCAATTACTCCTAATTACTTCTAATCACTCTCAAATTCCCCTAATTAGCCGAACACCCAAAATCCCACACCCAAAGTTGCAAACAAACCAAAACATAGCAAATCAAGTCGCAGGTCGGTGTTTCTTTTGTTCAAAGTACAAGTATTTGCTTGTAATCTCCTAAAATTCGACTAAGTTATGACTAAAAATCCTAGCTTTGTTAAAAAATTTATGAAAAATCAGACCTACGGTTTTCCTTATTCAAAATTGATGTGTAAAACATATGGGATGATGGTTTGTTTGTAGCTACTTGAATTTATTGCATAGGTTGGTGTGTCTTGATATGAATTCGATAAAATAATATGAAAAATGTTAAATTTGGTGTCGACTACTAAAACAGTGATCACAGGAATAGTCCATGGATCGTGGTTCACTCCATGGACAATGTATAACACCATAGAAATTAGACCTAAAGCATGGGTTTTTGGATGAGAACCACAAGGGTCATCCATGAGCCGCGGATGGCCTTCTCAGATTTCAGACCTATAAACCCATATGTGTTTCCTGTGAGTCACGAGGGGTCTCCTTGGGGCGTGGTTCATTCCACTGGCTGTGGACCCCCAGTCCTTGAATTATGAATTATTTTGGCATTTATTTTTCAATGTTGGTGTACTAATACTCTCTCTCGTAGGTAACATACCTCCAACAGCAACTCCAAAGAAAGGTGGTACAACCACACTATCCGACAGTGTAATGACCCTCTAGGTTATTTACTTGTTTTTCATGCTTTTTATTTGCATTTTGAGCTTTCCCACAGTTGCTACAGGTCATTTATGACTTGCCAAAACTGACGGTTCAGCTCCAGGGCAGTTCGTTTGAGTTTTAAGCTTATTTCCTTGTTTTTCAACTCTTAAGGCTAGTAGAGTTGACTTTGGTCAATTTTCGGAGAAGACGGCCTCTGATGAAAATTATGTATGTGTTGTTAGATCTAGAACATTGACTTTAGGCTAATGGGACCTTTAGTTAAGGTCCATAGGCTTTCGAACTCATTTTAGGCTATTGAGTTCCTTTTTGATAAAAGTTTATTTTTGGGCGTAGGGCTCACTTTTCATTAAAACAGTCTCTGTTGGGATTTTTGTTGATTTTGTTGAGTTTAGAATGCCAGTATTTGTAGGGTAGCATAGCTTTTTTTCATCTACGGGACCCTGGATGAATCCCAAGGGTCCATCCAGTGACATTTTAAGTTGCCAAAATGTTGTTGTTGTTGGTTGTTGTTGCAGTAGTAGCCAACTCTTTGTGTGCACGATAGGTTGTCTACGTGCGCGAAGAAGGGGATAGGGCCTTGCCTTATTTTGCCTTTCGCCCACACGTGGCTTTGGCTGTGTGCGTGAAGAAGGGGATCTAGCCTTGCCTCTATGTGCCCTTCATCCATCAGGGCTTTGGCTGCATACGCGATGCCCGCGTGCATGGTGGCTAGACCGCGTGCATGCAGAAGAGGTGCATGGACCTGCCTCCTCCTGCCTTGTGCATGCACGAGTGCCTAGCCACGTGTGCGAGGCTGCATGTGCAGTGGCCTAGCTGCATGCGCGGTGGCCTGGCTGCTTGCGCATAGGCCTGGCCTGGTAGCTATTTATATTTCAAACTTCATTTTCTCCTTAGAACATCCAAAAATTCTCCATTTTTAAATAGCTTGAGAGATGGTTTGAAGCTTTTACTCCCTCCTAACAATTCTGGTAAGTCCATCCTTATTCCCTATTCATTTTCTGTCATTTAATTCATGTTGTTTCCATTCTTTTCTGTAAAATTCCTTATTTTAATTCTTGATCAAAGTGAACTTCGGGGCTGTTTTGGGCCCAAAAATGAGTCCCATTCATGCTCAAATTTTGGGCATGAGCTTATAAACTCGTTGCAAGCATAATTGTAAAATTTGTTTTTCATTTGGTTGCATGGTCCCCAAGGGTCATTTTCTGACCCAAATTTCTGGCCTAGAATTTTTGTATAGAAATATGGGTGACATTCTATTTGACTTGACACCTGGATTATGTTCTTGATAAAGTGGAAACATTCTGAGGCTGTTCGAAAGAGGAAGGCACACGAGTGATGGTTCGTGCTTGAAGTTCAGCCCCGAGGTATGTTACAAGTTTATTTATTTTAGACTTGGCTTAGTTAGATTTTATATGTTATGAGTTGCATGAACATTAGGCTATATTTAGGCTAGAATTATGCTTAAATCCTGTTACTACTTATCTTGGCCATTTGTGGGACTGTAGAATAATATAAGAGCTTGTAAAATTACCGTGGCTAGCCTAGAATCCTTAGAATAATTTCGGAAGGATTTAGAGGCAGAGTAGGTGCTTTTACATATTTTTCCTGCTTTTTTCCATTTTCCACTTGTTTATTACTGTATTTGTGTATTTGTGGGCCCGAGGCCATAGCATGGATCGGACAAAATTCCAGGTCAGTTATTTGTTTGAAGGGTGTTTTACCCTGGTTGATTTGGTATTCTCAAATTAGGCATCATACCTCATACTAGATTGCATGACAAATGGTTTAGAAATGATGGAAATATGAGGTTTACGATTCAAACATGAGATTCTTACTTAACCACTGGTTATTGAAAGAAAGGAAAGTACCACTATTTATATA
Source organism: Jaltomata sinuosa (assembly GCA_003996215.1). Taxonomy (NCBI): domain Eukaryota; kingdom Viridiplantae; phylum Streptophyta; class Magnoliopsida; order Solanales; family Solanaceae; genus Jaltomata; species Jaltomata sinuosa. Next base: position 39,485 of record QJPP01004176.1, read on the forward strand.
GGTCTGAGGGATGTTTTTGGATCTTTTAACTATTTAATTTCATGTTGATGAGTCTGAGGCACAATTTTGGGAAGCTAAGGAGCACATGTCTGGGTTTTACTTTTATGCATATATTGATGAGCTCGAGGTTAATTCCGAGCACCCGGGGTACTAGATACCAACTTTTTATTTTCTGTATTGTCCATATACCACATCATATTATCTCACGATGTATTGTATTACATTTTATATGTGTACTTGGAGTGACTTTGCCTTTATTATCATTATTATCTTCACCGTCAGTTTAGATAATTCTGTTTTCTGTTGATAACTAGATTTAGGTGGATCCCTGTAGTTAGTTTACTTTCTTGTGTCTTATAATATATATTATCTTTCTGAGCTCGATCGGCCTATGATGCCTAATGAGTACCTGTTGTTTTGATACTCATACTACACTATGCATCTTTTTTTATGCAGCACCTAATACGAGCCACCCTCGTTGACCATCCAATCATTCATGGCCTGTTGTTGTTCGGATCGCGGTTAGCTCCTTGCGTTTGTATATCCTATAGTGCTTTCCATCTATATATTTGTCTATATTTTTGTATTTTAGATAGACAACACTTGTTGCATAGCTATTTCGTACTTTAGAAGCTTTTGTACATGTGACACCAAGTCTGGCATTAGTCTTGTTGTTCTTTTGTCTTCTTTGTCACTTTGGGGCCATTTTGTACATTTATTATTGTTGGTACGTAGATATACTATTGGCTCCCTTCTTGTATGATTCCCTCTAATATTTTATTATTTAAACTGTTTTACTATACTTTTGCATTCTTGGGTTGGCTTGCCTATCGGGGGTTATGTGGGTGCTATTGCGGCCTAATTTTGGGTTATGACAGAGTAGTATCAGAGCCCTAGGTTCGCTGGTCTCTCTCCAGTACAAGAAAAAAGTGTCTAGTAAAGTCTCGTGGATCATTATGATGACTTATGTATCCTATATGCGAGAGGCTATAGGGCATTCCTAGGGAAGATTCCATCACGTTTGATTCCTTATCGTTCTTCCATGCCTATATCAACTTCTAAGTATCTTGTGTTTCACTTTCTTTGATGGTTCAGATAAGATCAACAACAAGTGAGGACGAGACCCCTACACCTACAGTTAGAGCCCCAACTAAGGGATAAGGTAGAGGTCGACCCAGAGGTTGAGGTGTGGGATGGGTTGCCATGACATCCTGGGCCCAGACTAGGTTACCATCACCAGAGCCTGATATTGGGGTTGAGGAGGTACATTATGAGCCAAAGAGTGTTGGGCTAGCCCAGCATCTGGCAGGTTTCGTGGCTACTCCAGTACTACAGGAAATGCTGGTTTGCTTGCTTGGGTTTCTTGAGGGTATGTCACATCCAGCAGCTTCGCCTATTACTCCGATTGGTTCTCAAGTCAGAGACGAGGCTCAGACTTTAGCCCAGTCTATGGCACAGGGTTCACGACCATAGACTGCTATTGCAGCTCCCCGATTATAGGTGTTTCCAGTCCTTATAGTTGTTCTACCTATTCCAACTAGGCCAGTCATGTCTTCTGAGGAGAAGAAGATGCTTGGTAAGTTTCTAAGGTTGGGTCCCCCGAGGTTTTCTAGTGCTCCTAGGGAGGATGTGCACAAGTTTCTGACTAGTTGCCAAGTAAGGTTTCATAACCTTGGGTTAGTGGAGTCGCACGGAGTAGATAACACCATGTTTCAGCTGGATGGTCCAGCAAAATAGTGGTAGAGGTCCTATAGAGCTTGCAGACCATCCGAGTCACCTTCACTTTCTTAGGCATAGTTCTTCGAAGCTTTCTTGGAGAAGTACGTACAGTGCAGTTTGAGGGAGCGGTTGATGGATGAGGTCACAGGTTGGAGCAGGGCTCCATGTCTGTCTCAGAGTATGAGGTCTATTTTTATATGAGTTGTCTAGGCATGCCACAATTATTCTGCCCACCGAGCACGATAAGGTGCATCACTTTGTCAGAGGGTTGACTTTACAACTCCATTTGGCTATAGAGGGTATGGTAGCATCGGGCCAGTCCCACTTGGAGTTTGTGGACCATGCTCACATAATTGAGGGCGTACTTTGCGAGACCCAAAGGGCTAGAGATAAGAGGCCCCGCTATCAGGGCAATTATAATAGTCCATTGTCCCAAGGTAAAGGCTTCTTGGTAGGGGTCAGCATCAGTAGCATATCCAACCAAGCCAACCAGTTAAGGTGGCATTGCAGGTTACCAAGGGTTAGGGTAGTCAGGGTATGGTTCATACTTTACGAGGTGCTCATTCTCGGTCCATAGGCCGTGGTATTCATTCTAATTTAGCCAGGTCTTCACAACAGGTTATGGTTGGCCGAGCATGTTATGAATATGGCGATTTGGGCCACTTTTCTAGGAAGTGTCCTTCTGTACAACACCGTAGGCAACATTATCAACCGATTCAGGCTCCCAGGGCTCTAGCACCACCGGCCAGAGGTAGTGTACATGGTAGTAAGGGTGTTCCCCAGGGTACTCAAGTTAGTCCTCAGTTTGGTAGATTGGGAAGTCGTGGTGGTCAGAGTAACATATATGCATTTCTGGGCTGTCTAGAGGCTGAGGCTTTAGATGGTGTCATCACAGGTAAGATCTCCATTTGTCATCAGTCAGCTTCTGCTTTATTTGATCCAAGGTTTATATTCTCCTATGTGTCTGCTTATTATGCTACTCATTTGGAGCCTGCTTATGAGTTATTTCTTATTCCTTTGTGTGTAGCTACCCAGTAGGTGATTCTTTAGTAGTGGATCATATATATTGGGCTTGTGTAGTGACTATTATGGGGTATGACACGTGGGTAGATCTGATTGTGCTAGATATGGTTGATTTTGATATGATTTTTGGCATGGATTGGTTATCTTCCTACCATGTGGTCTTGGATTGCTTCACCAACACCATTATTATATTGATGCCTGGTATCCCTCATATAGTATAGAAGAGTGCCGATAGCCACATGCCAAGGGAAGTTATATCTTTCCTGAGTGCCCAGCGGTTGGGTTGGAAGGGGTACTTAGCCCATCTTGCTTATGTTCATGATAATAGTACCACCACACCTTCACTTGAGTCAGCTCCCGTGGTTTTCAAGTATTCAGATATGTTTCTTTCTAATCTATCGAGTCTTCCTCCTAATTGTGATATTGACTTTGGCATTGATGTCAAGCCGGTCATTTAGCCCATTTCTATTCTGCCATATCGGATGGCACCAGCCGAGTTGAAGGAGCTTAAGGATTAGCTCCAGGATTTATTGAGTAGAGGATTCATCAGACCTAGTGTATCTCTGTGGGGGTGATCTTGTTCTATTTGTGAAAAAGAATGATGCGTCCATGTGTATGTGTATTGACTATAGGCAGTTGAATAAGGTGATAGTTAAGAACAGTTATCTGATGCCAGGTATTGATGATCTTTTGACCAGCTACAGCTACATCGGTGTTTTTTTAAGATAGACTTAAGGTTCGGTTATCATCAGTTAAGGATTAGGGTTGCGTACAAGCTAAAGATTGTATTTAGGACTCTATGTGGCCATTATGAGTTCTTAGTCATGTATTTTGGGTTGACCAATGCCCCAGCAGCATTATGGAGTTAATGAACCGTGTGTTCCGAGCCTACTTGGATTTCTTCATGATTGTATTTATTGACGACATTCTTATATATTTATGGAGAAGAGAGGGGCGTGAATAGCATCTGGGAGTTGTACTTCAGACCTTTCAAGACCATCAGTTATATGCCAAATTCACTAAGTGTGAGTTTTGGCTTGAGTATGTGGCATTCTTGGGGCACGTGGTGTCCAAGAATGGGATTCTAATGGATCCAACGAAGGTTGCAGTAGTTCATGATTGGTCTAGGCCTACTTCTCCTACCGAGGTTCGTAGTTTCATCAAGTTGGAAGGTTACTACAAATGGATTATGGAGGGGTTTTCTTCGATAGTAGCCCCGTTGACTAGATTGACTCAGAAGAATGTCCCTTTTCAGTGGTCTGATGAGTGCGAGGCAAGCTTTCTGAAGCTCAAGTCCTTATTTACTTCAGCTCTGATTCTTACTCTTTTCATCGAGGGTCAGGGGATTACAGTGTATTGTGGTGCTTCTGGTGTTGGTTTGGGTTGTGTATTGATGCAGCAGGGTCGAGTTATTACTTATGATTCTAGACATCTGAAGGTTCACAAAAAGAACTATCCCACTCATGACTTGGAGTTAGTGGTGATAGTCTTTGCGTTGAAGATTTGGAGGCATTATTTGTATGGTGTGTGTTATGAGATCTTCACTGACCATCATAGTTTATAGTACAATTTCAGCAAGAAGGATCTAAATTTGAGGCAGCGCAGGTGGTTGGAGTTATTGAAGGACTATGACATCTCCATTCATTATCATCTGGGCAAGGAAAATATGGTAGCCTATTTCTTAACTCGGAAGGCGTTATTGGTAGCTTTCCATTCTTAGCAGCATAGGAGCGACCTTTAGCTTTGGATATCCAGCCTTTGGCTAATAGGTTGGTGAGACTTGATATTTCTGAGCTGGGCCATATTCTTGCTTGTGTTAAGGCTAGATATTCCATGTTAGAGAAAATTTGGGAATATCAGTTTGAGGATGCAAGGTTGAGGATCATTCATGATAAAGTGGTGAGCGGTGACGCTAATAAGGCAACCGTAGATTCGGAGGGTGTCCAGAGGTTTGAGGGTCATATTTGTATTTCTAGAGTTGGAGAGTTGGTGGCCTACTCAGGTTGATCTTGGAAGAGGCTCATTGTTCTAGGTATTCCATTTATCTTGGGGAAGCTAAGATGTATCATGATTGAGGAAGCACTACTGGTGGTGTGGGATAAAGAGGGATATCTCAAATTTTATGTCTAGGTGCTTGAACTATCGCAGGTGAAGTTTGAGCACCAGAGACCAGGTTATTTGACTCATAGGCTACCCATTCCAGAGTGGAAATAGGAGGGGATAGCTATGGACTTTGTGGTAGGCTTGCCACGTACTTTGTGGATATTTGACGCTATTTGGGTCATCGTGGATAGGTTGATGAAGTCTTCTCACTTTTTGCCGGTTCAGACTTCCTACAGTTCTGAGAGGTTGTCTCAGATCTACATCAACGAGATTGTCCATCTGCATGCGGTGCTAGTTTCTATCATTTTTGACTGTAGTACTAAGTTTACTTCATGATTTTGGAGGTTTATTTAGAGAGAGTTGGGTACCAGAGTTGAGCTTAGCACTACTTTTCATCCGCAGACTGATGGTCAGTCAGAGCGTACTAATCATGTTTTGGAGAATATGTTTGAGCTTGTGTTATTGATTTTGGAGGTCAGTGGGACCAGTTTTTAGCCTTGGCAGAGTTCGCATATAATAATAGCTACAATTCAAGTATACAAATGGCTCCATTCGAGGCTTTGCATGGTAGGTGGTGCAGATCTCTAGTGGGTTGGTTTGGTGCCTTCGATGTTAGACTGTGGGGTACTGATTTGCTTTGTGAATCTATGGATAGAGTTTAGGTTATTCAGGAGAGACTTCACACTTCCCAGAGTAGGCAGAAGAATTATGATGACAGGAGGGTTCGAGACTTAGAGTTTATGGTTGGTGACTGTGTTTTCCTTCCCATGAAAGGCGTGATGAGGTTTGGGAGGAAGGGTAAGCTCAGTCTTTGATTCACTGGGCCATTTGAGATCCTTCATCTTATTGGGGAGGTTGATTATAAGTTGGCCCTGCCTCCTGCTCTTTCTGGTGTTCATCCAGTTTTCCATGTTTCTATGTTGCAGCGGTATATTTTGGATGAGTCTCACGTGCTTCAGTGGGATTTGGTTCAGTTGGATGAGTCTCTGGATTTTGAGGAGCCTATTGCTATCCTAGACATGCAGGTTAGGAAGTTGAGGTCCAAGGAGATTCCTTCCATTAAAGTTTAGTGGTGGCATTGTCCTATCGAGGAGGCTACTTGGGAAATTGAGACCTATATGCGGACCCACTATTCTCACCTTTTCGAGCCTTCAGGTACCTTCCTTTCATTGCCTTTCAAGGATGAAAGTTCTTTTAGTAGTGGATATTGTAATATCCTCTAGGTCATTTCCTTATTTTTCATGCTTTTTCTGCATTTTGAGATTTTCCATAGTGGCTATAGGTCATTTACGACTTGTCCGGACTGACGGTTTGACTCCTGGGTAGTTCGTTTGAGTTTTAAGATTATTTTCCTATTTTGCAACTCTTAAGGCTGGTAGAGTTGATTTTGGTCAACATTCGGGGAAGATAGCCTTGGATGGAAATTCCATCAGTGCTATTAGCTCCAGAACATTGACTTTGGGCTAGAGGGACCTTTGGTTTGGATCTCGAAGCTTCTGAACTCGTTTTGGGCTATTAGGTTCTGTTTTGGTAAAAGTTGATTTTTGGGCGTGAGCTCATTTTTGTTAAGCAATCTTTGCTGGGATTTTTGTCGGTTCCGTTAAGTCCACAATGACATTTTTTGTAGGGTAGCATAGTTTATTTGCATATGTGAGACCTCGAATGAATCTCAAGGGTCCATCTGGTGGCATTTTTAGTTGCCAAAATATTATTGTTGCTGGTTGTTGTTGCAGCAGTAGCCAACCCTTCACGTGCGCGGTGGGTTAGCCGTGGCGCAAAGAAGGGGTTGTGCCTTACCTCTCTGTGCTCTTCGCCCATGCGTTGCTTTGGTTGCATACGTGATGCCCGCGTGCGCACTAAAGAGGCGCATGGGCCTGCCTCTGCCTGCCTTGTGCATGCACGAGCGCCTCACAGCGTGCGCAGTGGCCAGGTCGCGTGCGCATAGACCTAGCCTGGCAGCTATTTATATTTCAAACTTCATTTTCTCCTCAAAACATCAAAAAATTCTCCATTTTTGAAGATCTTGAGAGCTAGTTTGAAATTTCCACTCCATCCTAACAATCCTGGTAAGTCCATCCTTATTTCCTATTCCTTTTCCGTCATTTAATTCGTGTTGTTTCCATTCTTTTTCTATTAAATTCCTCATTTTAATTTTTGATCAAAGTGGACTTTTGGGGCTGTTTTGGGCCCCAAAATGAGTCCTGCTCCTTCTCAAATTTTGGGTATGAGTTTATAAAATTGTTACAAACATAATTGTGAAATTTGTTTTCCATTTTGTTGCGCGGGCCTCGATGGTTATTTTCTGACTCATTTTCTGGCCAGAATTTTTGTATAATAATATGGGTGTCATTCTTCTTGTCTTGACACCTGAATTATGTTCTTATGAGTGTGGCAGCATTATGAGGTTGTTCGGATGGGGAAGGAACATAAGTGATAGTTCGTGCTTGCAGTTCGGCCCCAAGGTAGGTTATAGTTTATTTATTATAGACTTGGCTTAGTTAGGTTTTATATGTTATGAGTTGCATGAACGTTAGGCTACATTTAGGATAGAATTAGGCTTAAATCCTATTACTACTTATCTTGGCCATTTTTCGGGACTGTAGGATAGTACTACCATGTTTATCCTTAGTATAAGAGCTTGTAGAATTGTCGTGGCTATCCTAGAATCCTTAGAAGGATTTAGGAAGGTTTTAGAGGCAGAGTAGGTGCTTTTACTTATTTTTCCTGCTTCTTTCCATTTTTGGCTCATTTATTACTGTATTTGTGTATCTATGGGCCCCAGGCCATAACATGGATCTGACAGAGTTCTAGGTCAATTATCTTGTTTGGAGGGTATTTTACCCTGGTTGATTTGGTATTCTCTGAATTTGGCATCATACCTCATACTGTATTGTATGGAAAATGGCTTGGAAATATGAGGTTTTCGGTTCAAACATGAGATTTTTACTTAACCACTGATTTTCAAAATAAAGGAAAGTACCACTATATACCGGTCCGAGGGACGTTTTTGGATCTTTTCTCTATTAACTTTACTATTGATGAGTCAAAGGCACGATTCTTAGTGTCCCGAGGAGCATATATCCGGATTTTACTTTTATGCATATATTGATTAGCTTGAGGTTACATTTTGGGTGCCCAGGGAACCAGATACCGGGTTTTTACTTTCTGCATTAGCTATATACAAAATCATATTATCTCATGATGCATTGCATTACATTGTATATGTGTATTTGGAGTACCTTTGCCTTTATTATCATTATTATCTTCACCGTCAGTTTAGATAGTTCTGTTTTCTATTGGTAACTAGATTTAGGTGGATCCCTATAGTTAGTTTACTTTTTGGTATCTTATAATATATATTATCTTTCAGAGCTCGGTTGGCCTATGATACTTACTGAGTACCCATTGTTTTGGTACTCATACTACACTCTGCATCTTTTTCTGATGCAGCACCTAGTACGAGCCACCCTTGTTGATTCTCCAGTCATTCGTGGCCAGTTGTTGTTCGGATCGCGGTGAGCTCCTGGTGTTTAGAGATCCGTTACTGCTTTCCATCTACATATCGATCTATATCTTTGTATTTTGGATAAACAACACTTGTTACATAGTTATTTTGTACATTAGACGCTCTTGTATCGATGACACCAGATCTGGGGTTAGTCTTGTTGTTGTTTTGTCTTCTCGGTCACTTTGGGGCGACTTTGTATATTTATTGTTGTTGGTATGTATATATACTGTTGGATCCCTTCTTGTATGATTCCCCCTGTATTTTATTATTTAAACTATTTTACAATACTTTTGCGTTCTTGGGTTGACTTGCCTACTGAGGGGTTATGTGGGCCCGATCACGACCTGATTTTAAGTCGTGACAGACAAGAGAGCCGGGTCTTTGAAATTCCAATGTCAGCTTGAGGATCAGCCGACCGAATATGAAAAGAGTGTGTCTGAAGAGGTTTATGAAATTAAGTCTGGTCCGAATGTTGAGCCCTAGATCACGAGGCAAGGTGCAAGGAACCAGGCCACCGATCAAATAGCACTACAGATTGCTCCTACGGTTGTGATTCAGGCAAAGACTACTTCTCCCAGTCTAAAGAGGCAGAGGAATTGTCAGATAATGATGACAGTAATGGGTCAAACGAAGAGAGTTCATCGGCTACTGGTACGGGGAATAGATCATAGTATGATACTGCTGAGTCTGATACGAGGAACAGAGCCACCCTAGTGCATCTGTTTTATCCCTATTCAGAATTTAAAATATTTAAAAGGAAATGGAAAATGGTTTTCAACTTTCAAATCATTTCAAAACTTAAGGAAAGTTCTAAAATAATTTGTTGAAAACAAACAGAGTCGCCACTTAATTTTTATAAAGAAATTAAGAAAACTTAAAGAATTTCAAAGATTTAAAAACATAAATAAATCTTCAAAATTAGAGAAAATGGGTAAGGGTTCAAGTAACATCTTATGAAGGTTTCTAAGACACTTAAGAACGTTCGTTTAAAACGGTTGACCAAAATAATTTTTACTAACTTAAATAAAATAGCTAATTTTTTCAATGAGTCTATTTAGGAAAATATATAGAGAATATATGAATATATTGAGTAATAATATGATTTTCAGATAAAGAGATAAATTATTCTAACTAGATGAAAATAGAGAATCACTTGAAGGAATTTATTATTTAAAGAAAAGATTTGAACAAATTTCTTCTTCTTTCAATTAAGAGCGTAAAATAAAGAGAGTTGCAAATTTATTTGAAGACGAAAATTATGCGAAGAAAAGATCATTTTGAAAAATACAACTAAAAGAACCTTTTTGGTCAAAGATTTTTTTTAGAGAACTCATTACTAAATCATGCCACTTGAAGGAAAAAAGATTTTTGGAAGACATATTTTATGCAATTTATTGAAGGAAAATGAGGTTCATTATGGAATAAACCAAATTAAAATCATCTCGAGAAAAACTCGTTCAGAATTAATATGGCAAATATAAAAGGTTCATTTTAACCAAATTGGAAGAATTAATAAACAATCTTTAAAGTTAATCAAAAATTGGTTAAAGAGGTGAAAAACATTTTTTGTGACTTTCAATAATTATTTTAACCCTAAACAAGACTAATTTAATTAGCACATGAATGAGAAAAAGAAAGCATTCTATTTAAAATATTCATTTTTAGGTAAGTTAACATAAAGTTTCATTTTTCTTTTTAAAACATGTTAAGTTACGAGATTTTGGACAAAACAAATTGCGAGAAGTAAAACAAAGATAAAGTTAAAAAATAATACTTTTAGGGAATCTATTTAAGTTAATTAAATTATAATTAGTTAATACAAATAATTAAAATGAATAAAATTACAAACAAAGTGAGAAAATTAAAATTAGGCCTGTGCTTTGACCCATTTGAATTGTCCAGCTTTTGGACTCAATTTGTGGACTTTGGTCCATTTTTGCCTTGTATATCATTTGTATATATTGGTTGTATATCAGCCATATACGCTCGTATTTCAGCTCTTAAAACCTGTATGTTTGCTTCTATTTCCGTATTTCTCCTTCTTGAACCTGTATACTAGCTTCCTTGACTTATATACTGATGTATATCATCTGTATACTGATGAATATCAGCATGTATCGTTGCATATTAGTCCTATTTGGACTTTGGTTGAGGCTTTTACTGGAGAAGAATTGGGCTTGGCCCCAACGTAGATGCAAAGGTAAAAGGAGTCCAAATTGAACTCCACTAACGTCACATGTAAAAAAAATTGAAAATAAGAATTAGCAAAATTACTTGAATATTGTGTCATACAAAAGAGATGAAATGAACAATATGCCCCAAAAGGGAAGCTATAACATAATCAAGTCAAATCTGGTGATTAATGCTTTAATCCATATGAAACATGGTATTTGATCTTTTCAAAAGAGGATAAACAATTTGGCAGTTAATGAAATTTAAAAGCAAACATGGGATCACCATGCATACAAAATCACTATCTATGATGACACCTAACCTATCAATGGAGAATCCAACTAACATACAAATATGCCCTCTAAAAAATCAAGCCATGATGGGGAAGTAAATCATGATATAGATTAATCATCCAAAGTACACATGATGTTCATGCAAAAAAAAAGACAACTGAAAAGCAAACAAAAGAGATTTAATGGACTGTTATTTCGAGCATTCTGAAATTACCTCCATTTGTTGTTTATGTGATTTAAGAAGCAACAATAGTAAGGGTGAAGGGGTATTAACCAACTAAAATGTCATTAATTTTAAATATAACGTACTTATAGCATTGCACACCAAATGTTGCTCCTATAAAAATATGATCTTGACTCATGCTCGATGCTCACTTAGTCTTAACACAAAACAATACTCATTTTAACAAGATGGATATGATTTTTCTTTCGAAATAAAAATAAAATTTTGCGCCTCATAACTTATAGATTTGCATTCAAATATAGACATGGATCATTACCAATTCTTGAATGAATCTCAAACAGAAGATGGGATGATCGAAAAGGATCCCTTTCTCAAGCTTACTCTCAACAAATCACAAGAAAACAGCCTACCATACACCTTGTCTCACACCAAACAGACTGTTTCAGCCAAAATAACTTACAAGAATGTAAAATGCTACTTAGACAATAAGGCAGACTTATATTTTACTCTGATAGGATGAGTAGATAAACTCGTGAAGCAACAAACAAGATAAGCGAGAAGGAATCAGGTAGATAAATTAAGATGTCTTTTCAAAAGATTGAAAGTTGCAAAATTTGGGATAACTGAAAGAAAATTGCAAAATCGTAATATCAAATCAAAGAACATGCTTTATACATACAACTAGGGAAGGTTTTCTATAGAGCGAGTCAATTAAATGACACAAGTACTTAAGCCCCGGGAGCACTTTAGCAAAGGCTGAGTTAATTACTCAAAGCCTTTCCTAGAGCTCAAACTGGCTCTTGAGTTTCCTTGTAGGTCATTTTCCAAGCTCATAAGGCAAGATGATGTGCTACCAAATAACCAATCTTTAAACCTGGTTGAAATTCATTCTATGATTCAACAGGGGTTACTCGTTAAGTTACATGTTGTGACAATCATTTGACTAACAGGGAACCCGAATACATCCAAGTTAACTAAAAAGTAAATCTCACCTGAATTGTTATTTAAAAATTATCGCGCATATCGAATTATATTTTTTTTATAATTTAAAATATTATGTTTTATAATTTTATCCTTAATTTAATATGAATTTAAAGAAGAATTCATGAATTTTTTTACCCCAATGTGTACCGTAATAGGATACAATTTATATCCTAATATGTATTATTTCAATTGTATCCTTTTTTTGTATGGTTTTGGTCAAATTAATAAAAATATTAACGGTGTAAAAGTCGTTCAATATTTGAAGGATATTTTGGTCAATCAACATTTATATTCATGCTTTTATAATAATATAGATATAGATATACACTAGATTAGTGTACGTGCTTTGCACGTGTGTGTCACGTCAATATAAAAAATTGTATACAAAAAAAAGTATATAATGTTCCAATTGAATTTTACAATATATGCAAGATTATATTCATTTAATAATGACAAAAATATGTTCTTCAATTTTTAGTATACATGAGTATAAGCTTCTTAAAAATGACAAACTAAAGAGCAATGGGAATTTTGGGAGATTTCAAGATAACCTCAGAGGCTAAACTTTATTTTTATTTTTATAAATGGCTAACTATATATACTTCCTATATATATAAAATATATTATATTTCCCACCTTATTGAATTGAGGACTTTAAGAGAAAATGTATGTTCACCATAAGTCTAAACCAAATTTATTAGGTTTAGAAAAAAAAATTGGGTTTAAAAATAAAAATTTCTCACATATGGAAAAATATTTAAATTACTATTCAAATATGAAATCTATTTTTAAAGGTTGAAAAAGGTGATTTCGCGAAAGGTCTTCGTAATTTTAATATATTACTGTACGTGTGTTGCATGTATGTGTCTCGTTAATAAATAATAATATATGCAAAACAAACATAATTTTAAAAAATAAAAGCCAACATTAAAATAAGTGTAAATTTTAATCAATTAAGTTTGAACATAATAATAAGAACAACAAACTTACCTGATGTAATTCCACAAGAGGAGCCTGAGGAGGGTAGGATGTATGCAAATCTTACCCCTGTATTTGTGAGATAGAGAGGTTGTTTCCGATAGACCCTCGACTTAAAAGAAAAGTGTGTGACACATGATTATAAGAAAAGAGACAACAAAATAGCAAAATATAAATAAATATAACAACAGATAGTAATGCACATCGAAAAATTTAACGTTATCCCAAAGATCTCACTTTTCGATCGACTCAGCATTGACTTCTGCAGTGGAATCATGAATTTCTTAATTTTATCACTTCTTTATAGTTGAGAGGCAGCATCGTTCTCCTTGTTTTTCCCATATTTAGCTATACTATTGCTACTACACATCAAAATCGAATAATGGAGAGATCAGTATTCTAAAATCTAAGTAAGCAATTACGTAAAAAGTATTGAATGTGTCATGACCCGATTTTTCAGGTCATGATAGCACCTACAACCCCCTGTAGGCGAACCAATCCCCGTAGCTCAGAACGGTTAGTAATGGGTCACTAATGAAGCGAAGCACATACAAGATAGAGTAATAAGCGGAAGAATATAATGACGACATAAAAAGGAGGAAATAACCTGAAATATATACATATGTACGGAAGCTAAACCATCACACGACCTGGTATCATAGTATAGAAGCCACTACTAAATATACAGGGTATGAGAGGGTACAAAATAAGAATATACAACTGTCTCTGAATAGCAAAAGAGAGTACATGGAACAAAAAAAGAGATAAAGTCAAGCCCCGATCACCAGGAGCTCACCCTATGTCTCGTATGCCTAAAAGTTGCACGAGTATCTACGCGATCAAATGCGATAGCTCACACTAGGATCTGCACCAGGAAGATGCAGAAGTGTAGTATGAGCATCAATTGTAAAGCAACGGGTACCCAGTAGGCATCATAGGCCAATTGAGGATATATAAGATATAAAAACAGTAAATAGCAGATGAGAAAGAAGTAGTCACAGAAGCAAACAGAGAAAAACACACGAAAACTAGCAACAGATAGAAGGCAAGGAGAAACAAGTATACTATGCTAGCCACAGAAGATATATATCACATAACGCAGGTGAAAGAGCAGAGAACGCACCTGGATCCTTGCAATAATTATATATACAGGGAGTTTAAGAACATGGAGGTATACCGGTAACCTCAAATAAAAGGGAAAGAAGGAAAAATAACTATAAACATAATCATGCCAACAGTACAACTCACATAGTAAGTACGATCATAAGGTAAACTAAGTAGTAACTATAATAAGAACAAGTAAGCTAATCTACCTATAGTCCCAACGGGCGCCCATACACTCGAGGATCACATACAAGTGGAAACAAACCCTCCGGCATCCCAAACTACCAGAGCGTACAATCAACAAATAACAAACAAGGGTGGAACCATGCAAACAGAGTATGATATGTATGAAATGTCAGGTGGTACCGTATGCACCTCCTCCGGCCCCCGTAGGCCCAACAGGTAGGACCCATGGAAGGCTTCCCCCGTATACCTCCTCTCCACCATATACCCCTCCTCCAGCACTTTTTGCTCGTAGCCCCTAGTCCAGATCGACAAGGTCCATGGAGGTCTCCGAGACCACATACAAACGTTCAGTATCAATATACAGGCCCAGACTCTATCCAAGTCTAAAATTAGTAAAACTCATGTCTAGCGCTCTGACCCAGCCTAGCCTAGTATCGTAACAAATTAGTATAAAATAGGTCTAGCACTCCGGCACATTCGAGTCTAGAATCAGTGTGAAAACTCGTCAAAAAATCTCTTTTACTCCAAGAAGATCCATAAAAACCATTTTAAAACCATTTATAACTGAAAACGGGCCCTCGAGGCCATTCAAGGCTTAAACAATTGTGATAGTCAGGCCCTCAACCATAATAGTAGTAAATCAATGCAGAAAACCCTTTTTCATGATAATAATGATATGCTCGAGTACAATCAATAGCCCAACGATTCACAATCAACCTACCGACCCTTCACAGGCTCAATTCTCTCTACAACACAAATAACCAGCTCATAAATTATAAATCGATGTTCGAGACTCACGGACATTTCCTAAATCCCACCATTTATGGTCCAGAGGCGCATACAAAGGCTACACATGTCCAAAAGGGTAATACTACAAAATAAGACCAAATACTAAAGCCAACGCAAGAAAATATGATGGACAGGAAGAAAGTGGACAAGGTATGGATTACCAACCTAGTAAACACAACCCAAAGATGCTAAATAGTAAAATTATATCCTATATATGCAAATTCTAAGGTGAGTAAGCCATAACCTACCTGGCATTCGATGATAAGTTGCTGGGAATCCAAAGCCTAAGCCTGAACTGCTCTGAGAAGCCCCGAAAAGAAATCACACTATCAAAAACATAATTTATGCGTTAAAATAAACTAACCACACCCGTATTACTAATAATTAAGCCGGGTCAACATCCGAGTTAAAAGCGGGCTCGTGGGCCACCAACCAAAAATAGAAAAAAAAAATTACTACAATGTTCCAACATCACCAGCAGTGCATGCTCAAAAAATTGAGCGAGGGCGGATAAGGGAAAATCTCAAAATGACCCTTGAACTTCAAGAGCAAAAATTAGGAATCAAATGATGAAATTACGGAATTTAAGGGAAGGAAACTTACAATTGAAGGTGGAGACTTGATCACGGGGATGGAAATGATCACCCCAACGCTTGATAATGAACTCACATAGGATTTGGAGCTTAGAGCTCGAGGGACAATGGTGGAAATGTTTTGAAACTAAGAAAAAATGAAGAAGAAAGCTTTTTATAAGCTGCCAGCGCTAGGCGCAGGCGTGCCCAGAGAGCCAGAAGGGGCGCCATCGTCGTGGCGGGTGAGAGAGCGCAGGAGTGCCCCTTGCTGAAGCCACTAACAACCACAGGCATGGAATCCAGGGTTCATCTTCGGCTCTACTGGTGCGTCCAAGGCACCACCGCCGCACCATACCAAAAAACAACAGCTACCAACTGCAACACAACCCAAAATCAAACCGCTTGCACACACGAGGAACATTCCAAATCTCGTGGACACAAACCAAAGATGCTACCTTACCAGAAATGGCATTCTGGAATCAACAGAATCATGAAACTTTCAACGGAGATTGTTTTAATGAAAAGTGGGCCCCACGCCTAAATGACTAACTTTCTAAAAATAAAACACAAAGGCCAAAAATGAATCTGAAAGCCTCGAGACCCAAACCAAAGGTCCCTCTAGCCCAATGTCAACATTCCAGATCTAACAGCATTGATGGAATTTCCATCTGAGGTTGTCTTCTCAAAATGTTGACCAAAGTCAAACTTCCAAGCCCAACTGGCTTGAAATCACAGAAAAGGAGATAAAACTAAACCTAAAGCTCCCAGACCCCGGCCAAGGGCCCAACTATCCCAAACTCTATGCTATGGAGCTAACAGAACTATCAAAATTCAAGTCTGAGCATCGCTTACTAAGAATGTTGACTAAAGTCAACGATTTCCTAAGTTAAAGCTCTAAAACAGGGAAATGATCATACCAACCTAATGTACGATCAGGGCACTAAACCACTGGTCCTAGCAAGCCATAAATGACTTAGGACCTCTATAGAAATATTCTAAAAGTATAAAGAAAGCAAAAATGTGGGAATAACCAGAAGGGTCATTACGTTATCCACTACTAAAAAGGACTTTAATCCTCGAAACTCAAGAAAAGGGAGTACTTGAAGGCTCAAACAACTGCAGATACTGAGACCGCATCTCTCTCTTGGTCTCCCAGGTAGCCTCCTTGACTGGACAATGTCTCTATTGAACCTTAACCATAGGAATTTCTCTAGACCTCAATCTTCTGACATCTCTAGCTAGAATGGCTACCAGCTCCTCAACAAAGGTCAAACTCTCATCCAACTGCACTGAATCTTGATGCAACATATGTGACTCATCCAGAATAAACTGCCTCAACATCGATACATAGAAGATTGGATGCATAGCTGAAAACATTGGAGGCAAAGCTAACAGATAAGGAACACTACCAACCCTCTGAAGAATCTCAAATGGACCAATATACCTGGGGCTAAGCTTGACCCACCTACTGAATATCATCATGCTATTCATGGGTGACACTTGAAGGAATACTAGCTCACCAACACCGAACTCTAAGGAATGAAGTCTATAATCTGCGTAGCTCTTCTGCCTACTCTAGGCTACCCATAGTCCGTACTCTGTGGCCTCAACTCCAAACCATCAAACCAACCCACTGGCGATCTACAATTCCTACCATACAATCCCTCAAAATTTCCATGCTAATACTCGAGTTATAATTCTTATTATATGCAAACTCCTCCAAAGGCACATACTGATTCCATAAACCTCCAAAGTCAGGGATACAGGCCCGTAACATGTCCTCCACGACCTAGATAGTCCTCTCGGATTGGATATATATCCGAGGGTGGAATACAGTGCTAAGATGAACCTATGTACCCATCTCTTGGTGAATAGTCCTCCAAGTCTATAGTGATTTCTTCCCACTTCCACTCAGGAATAGGAAGTCTCTGCATCAATCCACCAGGTCTCATGTGCTCGAACTTAACCTACTGGTAGTTTAAGCACTGAGATACAAACTCTGCTATGTACCACTTCATACCACTCTACTAGTAAAGCTACGTCAAATCTCGATATATCTTAGCTACACCCCGATGGATAGAATATCTAGAACAATGAGCCTCACAGAGAATCAACCAAATCAAATCCCCAACTCTCAAAACACAAAGGTGACCATCAAATCTTAGAATACCATCAGAATCTAAAGTAGCCTTACTGGCCTCACCCCGTAGAACCTGATCGCGAATATCACATAATCGTTGATCCTCAAATTGACGCTGCTGAATCTAATCAACCAAAGTAGAATGGACCTCAACACTAGCAAAAACTCTACTGGGATCTGACAAATCAAGTATAACCAGATGGTTAGCCAAGGACTGTATGTCCAAGGCCAGTGGTCGCTCTGAAACTAAATGAGAAGCCAAGCTACCTATACTCATTGCCTTCCATCTCAAGGCATCCGCTACCACATTTGACTTACCTGGATGGTATAAAATAGTGAAGTTGGTACGCCTAAATTACACCAACAAAATATGTATAAAGCAATCTATGTTCAAATATAGAACCCAATGAATGTTGGGATCGACCCCATAGGGAATATGGTAGGACTAGGCTCAACTATGTTTATTCGCACTCTTAGCCATTTATTTCCCCGGGGAAGGGGGGGTAAAGTAACAAGTAATGTTTATAATTAAGATTGGAACAAGTAACAATGTCACAGCTTTATGTATTGTAATCAATGAGAGAAGCGACTAGAGTAGTGTTTTCCATGAATTTGTAACACAGTAAGGCATTGTACTAGCAATCTAGTCTGGTGCTATATATGCAAGATCAGTAAGTTAGGTTCTCCTAAATGGATGGTTTCCAAAATAAAAGAATGTCACCACACAACTTGGTCAGTCTATGGGTGTTTTCTTTTCTAACCCTTACCAGTGATCCCAAATTAGCTTTTCCTGGACAAGTTCAAGCTAATTAGGTGAGGGTTGGTAGCCTCAAATATCCGTTGTGTAATCATCTTTCCCATTCATTACACTTTTGGTCAAGCAAATAGGAATAAGGCAAGTTCTAATATTTGCAACCGTTAAAAGGCAATTAAAACGAGAGGAAGAATAATACATGCATGAACACCATTCTAAGATTACTAAGTACTTTGTCTACTTTGTTAATCCTTCATGGTTCCCACAACCCTAGTTGTGGATTTAGCTACTCATAGTTGCAAGAGAACAATCAGATTTTGATGACAAGATCATGATTACAACTTACAATAACAAGTAAAGAAAACCAAAATCTTGAATTCTCAAGAACAGTTCATTAATCAAGAACAAAAACTTCAATTATCAAAAGTATGGAATAATATTCTCAACAATATGTTATGATGTCTCAAAGTTGCATAATAATTGCATAAATATCGAAATAAAACCCTAGGGAAGGTATTTATAGACAACAAAGACCAAATCCTAACAGAGTTAGGAGAGCTAAAATATGGCACTTTCGACAGGCAGGCCCCATGGGCTGTCGTGGGTGCCACAAGTGTCGTAGTCTACCTGTTGAGTCTTCTACCCTTGGTGCAATGTGGTTCTACCTCTATTCCATGGGATAGGATGACAGGCCATCATGGGCAAACTATCATCTAATTCATTTGAGGTCCCAACGGATCTGGTTCATTTTGACGGGCGTGCGTAACATCCCATTGCAGCTCTCACAAGCATCGTGGTGTAATGACCCTCCGGGTCATTTTTAATTTTTCATACTTTTTCTGCATTTTAAGCTTTCCCCCAGTGGCTATAAGTCACTTATGACTTGCCGAGACTGACGGTCTAATTCCCGGGCTGTCTGTTAGGTCGTTATGACCATTTCCCTATTTTAGCACTTAAGATTGGTAAATCTTTGACTTCGGTCAACTTTTTTGGTTAACGCACTCAAAATTGAATTTTGACAGTTATGTTGGCTCCGAAACAGGGATTTTGGTCTAGTGGGACCATTGGTTTGGGTCTGAGTGCTTTCGATTTGGTTTTGTGTGGCTTTGTGTGTTTTGAAGTCAGTTTGGCTGGTAGGGTTGACTTTGGTCAACATTCAGGGAAGACGGCCTCGGATGGGAATTCCATTAGCGTCGTTGTCTCCAGAATGTCAACTTTAGTCTAGGGAGACCTTTGGTTCTTGTCCCGAGGCTTCCGGGCTTATTTTTGGGTTTTGTGTTTCGAGTTGGTTTTTAGCGTGGGGCCCATTTTTCGTTAAAACAATCTCCTTTGGGAGTTTCATCAATTTCATTGAGTTTGGAATGCCATTTCTGGTAGGGTAGCATGGTTGGTTTGTGTTCACAGGGTTTCGGATGAATCCCGAGGGTCCGTCGGGAGATTTTTGGACTTGGTATTTTTGCTGGTTGCTGCATTAAGTTGCAGACAACTCTGCTCTTTGAAATCGCGGGGAACCCATCACATTCGCAATGGTCTAGTTTCTTGACCATGGCATTCGCAGAGGGTTCCTTCACATTCTCGATAAAGCCAGTTGGGACCCAGCTCGGCTTCCTCTTCGCGAATGCATCCTTGACCATTGCGAAAGCGATGGCTGGGCCGGCTGTACTCCGCGAATGCGGGGGTACTATCGTGATCGCGATGAAGGACCCCTGGTAGTTATGTTAAGTACCAACTTTGTTTTCTTCTCCAAAAATCCAAAAAACACCACTGTTAGGCTCCTAAGCTCTAAATTCCAGCTCCCTTGTATCAGTTTCTTCATCCGGTTAGTCCCCTCGTCACCCCTCTCCTCCTTCTGTATTTCTCCCGTTAAAACTCCATTGTTCTGAATTCCTAGAGTTGGGGTGATCCTTGTTGAAGGCTGACTTTTGGGGATTGCATGGTCTTGAAATCATGCAATTCATCTTCGTGACGTATTCCTCCTATCGAGGTTGGTTTTTGCCTTTGAATCCCGAGCTTTTCTGTTTTATTTCCGTGAATTAGTAGCACTTTGGGGCTGTTTTGGGCCCCAAATTGAGCTCCATTTGCACCCAAACTTTGGGCATGGGTCCTTAATCCACTGCGAGCATAGTTGTGTTTTTATTTTCTGTTTTGTTGCGCGGGCCCGAGGGTCATTCTTTCTGACCCAATTTCTGGCTTATTTTTCCGTATAGCAATATGGGTGTCATTCTTCTCGCCTTGACACCTAGTTTATGTTCTCGATAGCGTGGCAGCTTTCTGAGGCTGTTTGAAAGGGAAGGCACACAAGTGACGGTTCGTGCTTGCAGTTCGGCCCCGAGGTAGGTTACGGTTTACCTTCTAGACTGAGTTAGTTAGATCTTATATATTTATATGTTACTGGAATGCTAGGTTTGATTTTAGATAGACCTTAGGCTTAAATCCTATTTATCATGTTAATTGGCCATTTTAGGTTTTTAGCACTAGGACTTATGTTATCCTTAGCCTAGGAGCTTGTGTCTTCTGTGTGACTAGTCTAAGACCCTTAGCATGCTTTTAGGAAGCTTTAGAAGTAGAATAGAGCTTGCCCATTGTTTTCTGCTATTTATTTTCCACTTTACTGCTTTATTCTATCGTTGTATGTAAATGTGAGGCCAAGGCCATGGCTAGGATTTGGATGGATTCCTGGTCAGTTCTCTTGTTCTAGAGGGTACTTTTGCCCTGTTTGATCTGATGGTGTGATTATTCCTCTGCTTGTGAACATTCATACTCATATCACATGGCATATCATTGGTACAGTACGGAAAGGATTTTTCAAAGGCTTTTGGGTTTGAAAAGAGGTTTTTCTACTGTTGTGATGAATTTTGGACTAAATCGAGCTATTTTGAGTATCACCTTGGTTTTTGAGAGGGAAAAGAGGAACTACTATTTTTCTGTATATAAATTAATAGTCTAATGCGGTATTTCGGACCCCCGATGCATTATTCTGGGTATTTTACTTTCTCATTTATATACATATTAGTTCGATGCGGTATTCTGGACCCCTGATGCGTTATTTTAGGTATTTTATTATTTCACATATATATGCATAGTTTGATGCGGTATTATGGGTGCCCGATGCGGTATTTTGGGTTTATATTATATTGCATTCATATATGCATCATCGTGCATCGCATTGCATTTGCTTTGGAATGTGGATGGACTCTGGTTTGGCTTGATGTTGTTTCCCTTTCTCTTTTTATTTATTGAAATGTCTCCGGCCTTATAAATAGAATTAGAAGGATCCCTGTATAGTTAGTTGCTTTCCTGTAATCTATATTTATATATTATCTTTCTGCGCTCGGTCGGCCTATGATGCCTACTGAGTGCCTGTTGTCTTGGTAC
Source organism: Jaltomata sinuosa (assembly GCA_003996215.1). Lineage (NCBI taxonomy): Eukaryota > Viridiplantae > Streptophyta > Magnoliopsida > Solanales > Solanaceae > Jaltomata > Jaltomata sinuosa. The sequence continues at coordinate 61,369 of QJPP01004176.1, forward strand.
TCATACTACACTCTACATCTCATTTTTTGATGCAGCACCCAGTACGAGCCACCCTAATTGATATCCTATCGTTCGAGGCCCATTGCTGTTCGGCTCGCGGTGAGCTCCTGATGATTTGGAGACTTTACTTGCTTTCCATCTTGTACTTCCTATCTATATTTTGTATTTTGGATAGACAGAGGTTATTGTATAGCTAATCCTTGCTTTAGTCGCTCTTGAACTAGTGACACCAGGTCCGGGTTGGTGTTCGGGTTGTTTTGTCTTTTTCGGTCACTTTAGGGCCATCTTTTGTATATTGTGTACGTTGGTATGTATATATATGCTTTTGGCACTATCTTTTGTTATATCTTCCGCTTCTCTTTAGTTAAATTATTATTTACTGCTTTTCGCATGTTTGGGATATGCTTGTCTACTGGGGGGTTATGTAGACGCCATCATGGCTCAGTTTTGGGTCATACCAGAGTGGTATCAGATCTTTAGGTTCATCGGTCTCACTGGTACAGGAGCAAGTATCTAGTAGAGCCTCGTGGATAAGGTATGATGACATTTGTATCCTATCTACGAGGGGATATAGGACATTCCTTAGGAAAGTCTTCATTCTGTTTGATTCTTTATCATGCTTACTTGACTTGATCAACACCTAAGTATATTTGTTTCACTCCTTCTCATATGGTTCAGACGAGATCTTCGATAGGTGAGGACGAGGCCCCGCCCCTGCAGTTAGAGCCTTAACCAGGGGACGGGGTAGAGGTCAACCTCTGTCGAGGTAGGGTATGAGTTATGGCACTAGCTTAGGCCCGGGCAAGATCATCATCACCAGAGCCAGAGGTTAGAGCGGATGAGGTTCAGTATGAGCCAGAGCATGTGGGGGCAACCCAGCATCCGACAGGTTTTGTAGCTACTCCAGTATTGCAGGACACTTGGTTCAATTGTTGGTGTTTCTTGAGGGTATGACTCCACCAGCCGCTTCACCGAGCACTCCGATTGGTTTCTAGATTCGTGGTGAGGCTTAGACGTCAGCTCAGGCAGCATCACAGGATGCAGGACCGCAGCCTATTACTGCGGCTCCCAGATTTAAGGTACTACTGGTCCCTTTGGTCACTCCCCCTCTTCCAGGCGTTCCAGTTATGTCTTCTGAGGAGCAAAAGATGCTGGATAGGTTCTTGAGATTGGGTCCTCCGAGTTTTTTAGGTGCTTCTAAGGAGGATGTGCATGAGTTTCTGACTAGCTGCCAGGAGAGTTTACATAATTTGGGGTTAGTTGAGTCTCACGGAGCCGATTACACAGCATTTCAGCTTGATGGTCCAGCAAAATAGAGGTGGAGGTCATATGTTGCTTGTAGACCGGCCGGTTCGCCTCCGCTTACTTGGGATCAGTTCTTCGCAGCTATTCTGGAGAAGTATGTACCACGTAGCATGAGGGAGCGTTTGATGGATCAGTTTGTTAGGTTTGAGCAGGGCTCCATGACTACGTCTGAGTATGAGGTTCGTTTTCACCAGTTATCTAGATGCGCCACTATGATTTTTCCCACCGAGCATGAGAGTACGACAGTTTATTCGGGGTTTGACCTTGCACCTCCATTTAGCCACAGAGGGTATGGTAGCATCGGGTCAGTCTTTTCTAAAGATAATTGATCACGCCCGTACTATTGAGGGTATAGTTCGCGAGGCCCAAGGGTGCAGCGATAAAAGGCCCCACCATCAGGGCAGTTTTAGCAGTTCATAGGGCCGTGGTAGGGGCTACTATGGTAGTGGTTAGCACCAGCAGCATTTCCAGCCGAGCTGGCCTATTCAGGCAGCATTACAGACTACTGAGGGTCAGAGTAGCTAGAGTCTCATTCCTGCTTCTCAAGGTGGTCATTCAGGGTCTGCATGTCGTGGTGGTCATTCTGATTTGGCCGGGTCTTCACAGCATAGTACATATGGTCGGGGTTGTTATGAGTGTGGTGAGATAGGCCACTTTGCTATAGAGTGCCCATCGGTAGAGCATCTTAGGCGACAAGATCCGATGGTTCAGACCCCCAGGGCTCCAACACCTCTAGCTAGAGGTGGTTCACAGGGTAGTAGGGGTGGTCCCCATGGCACTAGAGGTGACCCTCAGTTCGGTAGGTCAGGTGGTTATGGCGGTCGAGGCCACATGTATGCATATTTGGGCCGGACAAAGGTCGAGGCTTCAGATGCTGTGATCACAGGTACGATCTCCGTTTGTCATCAGTCTGCTTCTGTTTTGTTTCATCCAGGGTCTACATTCTCGTATGTATCTTCTTATTATGCTACTCGGTTGGGGTCTGCTTGTGAGTCCTTGCCTGTGCCTTTGCATGTATCTACTCCTGTAGGTGATTCTTTAATAGTGCATTAGGTGTATCGGGCTTGTGTGGTAACTATCTTAGGGTATGACACCTGCGTTGACTTGGTTGTCCTTGATATGGTTGATTTTGATGTGATCTTGGGCATGGATTGGTTGTCTCCTTATCATGCGGTCTTGGATTTTTTAGCCAAGACTGCTACTCTTCGGATGCCTGGTATCCCTCCTATCATATGGAAGGGAGCCGATAGCCACATACGGAGGGGAGTTATATCTTTCCTGAACGCCCAGCGGTTTGTTAGGAAGGGGTGCTTAGCTTATGTTGCCTACGTCCATGATACTAGTTCCACCACACCTCCTCTTGAGTATGTTCATGTGGTTTGTGAGTATTCAAATGTGTTTCCTTCTGATCTTTTGGGTCTTTCTCTTGATCGTGACATTAATTTTGGTACCGATGTCGAGCCAGGCACCAAGCCCATTTTTATTCCTCCATATCGGATGGCACCTGTTGAGTTGAGGGAGCTTAAGGATCAGCTCCAGGATCTGTTGAGTAGAGGGTTTATCCAGCCTAGTGTGTCTCCATGGGGTGCTCTGGTTCTGTTTGTGAAGAAGAAGGATGGGTGTATGCGTATTGACTACAGGCAATTGAATAAGGTGACTGTTAAGAACAGATATCCAATGCCGCGTATTGATGACTTATTTGATCAGCTACAGGGTGCAGCCATGTTATCTAAGATAGATCTGAGGTCCAGTTATCACCAGTTGAGGATTAGGGCTGAGGACATCCCAAAGACTGCATTTATGGAGTTGATGAACCGTGTATTCAATGCTTACCTGGATTCGTTTGTGATTGTGTTCATCGATGACATTCTAATTTATTGGAGGAGTAGGGAGGAGCATGAGCAGTATCTTAGAGTTGTACTTCAGGATTTGCGAGACCACCAGTTGTATGCCAAATTCACTAAGTGTGAGTTTTGGCTTGAGTCTGTGGCATTCTTGGGACATATGGTGTCCAAGGATGGGATTATGGTAGATGTGGCGAAGATTGCAGCAGTTCGTGATTGGGCTAGGCCTACTTCTCCTACTGAGGTCCGCAGCTTCATTGGGTTAGCAGGTTATTATAGACGGTTTATGGAGGGATTTTCTTCGATAGAAACACCATTGACTAGATTGACTCAGAAGAATGTTCCCTTCCAGTGGTCAGATGAGAGTGAGGTGAGCTTTCTGAAGCTCAAGGCCTTATTGACTTCAGCTCCGATTCTTACTCTTCCGATCGAGGGTCAGGGTTTCACCATATATTATGATGCATCAGTTATTGGTTTGGGTTGTGTGTTGATGCAGCAGGGCCAGGTTATTACATATGCTTCTAGACAGTTGAAGGTTCACGAGAGGAACTACCCCACACATGAGTTGGAGTTAGTAGTGGTAGTCTTCGCATTGAAGATGTGGAGGCATTATCTTTACGACATGCATTGTGAGATCTTTACTAGCCATCATAGTCTTCAGTACATTTTCGTCTAGAAGGATCTAAATTTGAGGCAGTGGAGGTGGTTGGAGTTACTGAAGGACTATGAAATTTCTATCCTCTATCATTCGAGCACGGCAAACGTGGTAGCGGATGCCTTGAGCCGGAAGGCAGTGAGTATGGGCAGTTTGGCTTTCTAAGCTATGAAGGAGCGACTTTTAGCTTCGGACATTCAGTCCTTGGCTAATAGGATTGTTCGACTTGACATTTCTGAGCCGGGCCATATTCTTGCTTGTGTTGAGGCTAGGTCTTCCTTGTTGGAGCAGATTCGAGCACAGAAGTTTGGTAATGCGAGATTGAGGATCATTCATGACAATTTGTTGATTGGTGAGGCTAGGAAGGCGACTTTAGATTCAGAGGGTGTTCTGAGGATCGAGGGTCGTATTTGCATTCCTAGAGTTAGTGCCTTTGTCAGATTGATATTAGAGGAGGCTCATTGCTCTAGATATTCCATTCATCCTGGGGCAGCTAAGATGTATCGTGACTTGAGGCAGCACTACTAGTGGTGTGGGATGAAGAGGGATATTTTATCTTTCGTATCTAGGTGCTTGAACTGTCAGCAGGTGAAGTTCGAGCACCAGAGACCAGGTGGTTTATCACAGAGGCTACCCATTCCAGAGTGGAAGTGGGAGCGTATATCCATGGACTTTGTAGTCGGATTTCCATGTACCTTGCGGAGGTTTGATGCTATTTGAGTTATTGTGGATAGGTTCATGAAGTCTGCTCACTTTCTGCCAGTTCAAACTTCCTACAGTTCTGAGAGGTTGGCCCAAATCTATATTCGAGAGATTGTTCGTTTGCATGGGGTGCCAGTTTCTATCATTTCCGACCGAGGTACTCAGTTCACTTCGCACTTTTGGCATTCTATTCAGAGAGAGTTGGGTACTAGAGTTGAGCTTAGCACTGCCTTCCATCGACAGACAGATGGCCAGTCAGAGCATACTATTCAGGTTCTAGAGGATATGTTGCGAGCCTGTGTTATTGATTTTGGGGGTCAGTTGGACTAGTGCTTGGCCTTGGTAGAGTTTGCATATAATAATAGTTACCATTCCAGCATCTATATGGCTCCGTTCGAGGCTTTGTATGGTAGGCGGTGCAGATCTCCGGTGGGTTGGTTTGATGCTTTTGAGGTTAGGCAGTGGGGTACTGATTTACTTCGTGATTCTATGAATAGAGTTTGGGTTATTAAGGAAAGGTTTCGTACTTCCCAGAGTAAGCAGAAGAGTTATGCTGATCGGAGAGTTTGAGATCTTGAGTGTATGGCTGGTGACAGTGTGTTCCTTCATGTATCGCCCATGAAGGACGTGATGCGGTTTGGGAGGAAGGGTAAGCTCAGTCCGAGGTTCATTGGCCCATTTGATATCCTTTGCCGTATTGGAGAGTTTGCTTATGAGTTGGCCTTGCCTCCTACTCTTTCTAGTGTTCATCCGGTGTTTCATGTTTCTATGCTATGGCGGTACATTCCGGATAAGTCTCACGTGCTTCAATTGGAGTCGGTTCAGTTGGATGAGTCCTTGCCCTTTGAGGAGGATCCTGTTGCTATTTTAGATAGGCAGGTTAGGAAGTTGAGGTCCAAGGAGATTCCGTCAGTTAAGGTTCAGTGGCAGCATCGTCCTGTCGATGAGGCTACTTGGGAGATCGAGACCGATATGTGGACCCGTTATCCTCGTCTTTTCGAGTCTTCAAGTACTATCCTTATTCTAACTTTTGCGGATGAAAGTTCTTTTAGTAGTGGATGTTGTAATGACCCTCCAGGTCATTTTCCATAGTTTTTCTGCGTTTCAAGCTTTCCCCCCAGTGGCTACAGGTCATTTATGACTTACCGGGACTGACGGTCCGGAGCTCGGGCTGTCCGTTAGGTCGTTATGACCATTTCCCTGGACAAGTTCAAGCTAATTAGGTGAGGGTTGGTAGCCTCAAATATCCATTGTGTAATCCCCTTTCCCATTCGTTACCCTTTTGGTCAAGCAAATAGGAATAAGGTAAGTTCTAATATTTTCAACCGTTAAAAGGCAATTAAAACGAGAGGAAGAATAATACATGCATGAACACCATTTTTAGATTACTAAGTACTTTGCCTACTTTGTTAATCCTTCATGGTTCCCACAATCCTAGTTGTGGATTTAGCTACTCATAGTTGCAAGAGAACAATCAGATTTTGATGACAAGATCGTGATTACAACTTACAATAACAAGTAAAGAAAACCAAAATCTTGAATTCTCAAGAACACTTCAGTAATCAAGAACAAAGACTTGAATTATCAAAAGTATGGAATAATATTCTCAACAATATGTTATGATGTCTCAAAATTTCATAATAATTGCATAAATATTGAAATAAAACCCTAGGGAAGGTATTTATAGACAACAAAGACCAAATCCTAACAGAACAAGGAGAGCTAAAATATGGCACTTTCGACAGGCAGGCCCCATGGGCTGTCGTGGGTACCACAGGTGTCATAGTATGCCCGTTGAGTCTTCTACCCGTGGTGCAATGTGGTTCTACCTTTATTCCATGGGCTAGGCTGACAGGCCATCGTAGGCAAACTATCATCTAATTCATTTGAGGTCCCAACTGATCTGGTTCATTATGACGGGCATGCGTAACATCCCATTGCAGCTCTCACAAGCGTCGTGGTGTAATGACCCTCCAGGTCATTTTCAATTTTTCGTACTTTTTCTGCATTTTGAGCTTTCCCCAGTGGCTACAAGTCACTTATGACTTTCCGAGACCGACGGTCCAATGCCCGGGCTGTCTGTTAGGTCGTTATGACCATTTCCCTATTTTAGCACTTAAGGTTGGTAAATCTTTGACTTTGGTCAACTTTCTTGGTTAACGCATTCAGAATTGAATTTTGACAGTTATGTTGTCTCCGGAACAGGGATTTTGGTCTAGTGGGACCATTGGTTTGGGTCTGAGTGCTTTCGATTTGCTTTTGTGTGGCTGTGTGTTTTGAAGTCAGTTTGGCTGGTAGGGTTGACTTTGGTCAAAATTTAGGGAAGACGACCTCGGATAGGAATTCTGTCAGCGTCGTTGTCTCCAGAATGTCAACTTTGGGCTAGGGAGACCTTTGGTTTCGGTCCCAAGGCTTCCGAGCTCATTTTTGGGTTTTCGTGTTTCGAGTTGGTTTTTGGCGTGGGGCCCACTTTTCATTAAAATGATATCCGTTGGGAGTTTCATCAATTCCATTGAGTTCGGAATGTCGTTTCTGGTAGGGTAGCATGGTTGGTTTGTGTTCACAGAGTTCCGGATGAATCCCGAGGGTTCGTCGGGAGATTTTTGGACTTGGTATTTTTGCTGGTTGCTGCATTAAGTTGCAGACAACTTTGCTCTTTGCAATTGCGGGGACCCCATCGCATTCGCGATGGTCTAGTTTCTTAACCATCGCATTCGCGGAGGGTTCCTTCACATTCTCGATAAAGTCAGATGGGACCCAGCTCGGCTTCCTCTTCGCGAATGCGGCCTTGACCATCGCGAACGTGATGGTTGGGCTGGCTGTTCTCCGCGAACGCGGGCGTCCTGTCGTGATCGCGATGAAGGACCCCTGGTAGTTATGATAAGTCCCAGCTTTGTTTTCTTCTCCAAAAATCTAAGAAACACCATTGTTAGGCTACTAAGCTCTAAATTCCAGCTCCCTTGTATCAGTTTCTTCATCCGGTAAGTCCCCTTGTCACCTCTCTCCTCCTTCCGTATTTATTCTCGCATTTCTCCCGTTAAAACTCCGTAGTTCTGAATTCCTAGGGTTGGGGTGATCCTTGTTGAAGGCTGACTTTTGGGGACTGCATGGTCTTGAAATCGTGCAATTCATCTTCGTGATGTATTCCTCCTATCGAGGTTGGTTTCTGCCTTTGAATCCCGAGCTTTTCCGTTTTATTTTCGTTAATTAGTAGCACTTCGGGGCTATTTTAGGTGCCAAATGGAGCTCCGTTTTCACCCAAACAATGGGCAGGGGTTCCTTAACCCACTGCAAGCATAGTTGTGTTTTTATTCTCTGTTTTTTTGCGCGGGCCCGAGGGTCATTTTTTCTGACCCAATTTCTGGCCTGTTTTTCCGTATAGAAATATGGGTGTCATTCTTCTCGCCTTGACACCTAGTTTATATTCTTGATAGCGTGGCAACTTTCTGAGGCTATTTGAAATGGAAGGCACACGAGTGATGGTTCGTGCTTGCAGTTCGGCCCTGAGGTAGGTTACGGTTTACCTTCTAGACTGAGTTAGTTAGGTCTTATATATTTATATGTTACTGGAATGCTAGGTTGGATTTTAGATAGACCTTAGGCTTAAATCCTATTTATCATGTTAATTGGCCATTTTAGGTTTTTAGAACTAGGACTGTATGTTATCCTTAGCCTAGGATCTTGTTTCTTCTGTGTGACTAGTCTAAGACCCTTAGCATGCTTTTAGGAAGCTTTAGAGGTAGAATAGAGCTTGCCCGTTGTTTTTCGCTTTTTATTTTCCACTTTACCGCTTTATTCTATCATTGTATGTAACTGTGAGGCCAAGGCAATGGCTAGGATTTGGATGGATTCCAGGTCAGTTCTCTTGTTCTAGAGGGTACTTTTGCCTTGTTTGATCTGATGGTGTGATTATTCCTCTGCTTGTGAACATTCATACTCATATCGCATGGCATATCATTGGTACAGTACGGAAAGGATTTTTCAAAGCCTTTTGGGTTTGGAAAGAGGTTTTTCTACTGTTGTGATGAATTTTGGACAAAATCGAGCTATTTTGAGTATCACTTTGGTTTTTGAGAGGGAAAAGAGGAACTACTATTTTTCTGTATATAAATTTATAGTCTGATATGGTATTTCAGAACCCCGATGCATTATTCCAGGTATTTTACTTTCTCATTTATATACATATTAGTCCGATGCGGTATTCTGGACCCCTGATGCGTTATTCCGGGTATTTTATTATTTCATATATATATGCATAGTCTGATGCGGTATATTCTGGGAACCCGATGCGGTATTTTGGGTTTATATTATATTGCATTCATATATGCATCATCGTGCATCGCATTGCATTTGCTTTGGCATGTAGATGGACTCTGGTTTGGCTTGATATTGTTTCCCTTTCTCTTTTTATTTATTGACATGTCTCCGGCCTTATAAATAGAATTAGAAGGATCCCTGTATAGTTAGTTGCTTTCCTGTAATCTATCTTTATATATTATCTTTCTGCGCTCGATCGGCCTATAATGCCTACTGAGTGCCTATTGTCTTGGTACTCATACTACTTTCTACATCTCTTTTTCTGATGCAGCACAGAGTATGATCCACCCTAGTTGATCTCCTATCGTTCGAGGCCCATTGATGTTCGGCTCTCGGTGAGCTCCCAATGCTTTGGAGACTTTACTTGCTTTCCATCTTATACTTCCTATCTATATTTTGTATTTTGGATAGACAGAGGTTATTGTATAGCTACTCCTTGCTTTAGTTGCTCTTGTACTAGTGACACCAGGTCCGGGTTGGTGTTCGGGTTGTTTTATCTTTTTTGGTCACTTTAGGGCTATGTTTTGTATATTGTGTGCGTTGGTATGTATATATATGCTTTTGGCCCTATCTTTTGTTATATCTTCTGCTTCTCTTTAGTTAAATTATTATTTACTGCTTTTTGCATGTTTGGGATAGGCTGGTCTACTGGGGTTATGTAGACGCCATCATGGCTCGGTTTTGGGTCGTAACTGAGTGGTATCAGAGCTTTAGGTTCATCGGTCTCACCGGTACAAGAGCAAGTGTCTAGTAGAGCCTCGTGGATAAGGTACGATGACATATGTATCCTATCTGCGAGGGAATATAGGACATTACTTAGGAAAGTCTTTGTTCTGTTTGATTCTTTATCATGCTTACTTGACTTGATCAGCTCCTAAGTATATTTGTTTCACTCCTTCTTAGATAGTTCGAACGAGATCTTTGGTGGGTGAGGACGAGGCCCCTGCCCCTGCAGTTAGTGCCCCAGCCAGGGGATGGGGTAGAGGTCGACCTCTGTCGAGGCAGGGCATGGGCTGTGACACCAACTTAGGCCTGGGCAAGATCATCATCACCATAGCCGGAGGTTAGAGCGGATGAGGTTCAGTATGAGCCAGAGCATGTGGGGCCAGCCCAGCATCTGACATGTTTTGTAGCTACTCCAGTATTGCAGGATACCTTGGTTCGATTGTTGGTGTTTCTTGAGGGTATGACTCCACCAGCCGCTTCACCGAGCACTCCGATTGGTTCCTAGGTTCGAGGTGAGGCTTAGACTTCAGCTCAGGTAGTAGCACAAGGTGCAGGAGCGCAGCCTATTGCTGAGGCTCCCATATTTGAGGTACTACCGGTCCCTGTGGTTGCTCCCCCTCTTCCAGCCATTCCAGTTATGTCTTCTGAGGAGCAGAAGATGCTGGGTAGGTTCTTGAGATTGGGTCCTCCGAGGTTTTCAGATGCTTCTAAAGAGGATGCGCATGAGTTTCTGACTAGCTTCCAGGAGAGGTTACATAATTTGGGGTTAGTTGAGTCTCACGGAGCAGATTACACAGCGTTTCAGCTTGATGGTCCAGCAAAATAGAGGTGGAGGTCATATGTTGCTTGTAGACCGGCTGGGTTGCCTCCGCTTACTTGGGATCAGTTCTCCGCAGCTATTCTGGAGAAGTATGTACCACGTAGCATGCGGGAGCGTCTGATGGATGAGTTTGTTAGGTTGGAGCAGGGCTCCATGACTATGTCTGAGTATGAGGTTCATTTTCACCAGTTATCTAGACCCGCCACTATGATTTTGCCCACCGAGAATGAGAGTACGATAGTTTATTTGGGGTTTGACCTTGCTCCTCCATTTGGACAAAGAGGGTATGGTAGCAACGGGTCAGTCTTTTCTAAAGATAATTGATCACGCATGTACTATTGAGGGTATAGTTTGCGAGGCCCAAGGGGGCAGCGATAAGAGGCCCCACCATCAGGGCAGTTTTAGCAGTTCATAGGGCCGTGGTAGGGGCTACTATAGTAATGGTCAGCACCAGCAACATTTCTAGCCGAGCCAGCCTATTCAGGCAGCATTACAGACTACTGAGGGTCAGAGTAGCCAGCATCTCATTCCTGCTCCTCAAGGTGGTCATTCAGGGTCTGCATGTCATGGTGGTCATTCTGATTTGTCCGGGTCTTCACAGCGTAGTACATATGGTCGGGGTTGTTATAAGTGTGGTGAGATAGGCCATTTTGCTATAGAGTGCCCATCGGTAGAGCATCTTAGGCGACAGGATCCGATGGTTCAGACCCCCAGGGCTCCAACACCTCTAGCTAGAGGCGGTTCACAGGGTAGTAGGGTGGTCCCCATGGCACTATAGGTGGCCCTCAGTCCGATAGGTCAGGTGGTAATGGCGGTCGGGGCCACATGTATGCAGTTTCGGGCCGAACAGAGGCCGAGGCTTAAGATGCTGTGATCATAGGTACGATCTCCATTTGTCATCAGTCTTCTTCTGCTTTGTTTCATCCAGGGTCTACATTCTCGTATGTATCTTCTTATTATGCTACTCGGTTGGGGTCTGCTTGTGAGTCCTTGCTTGTGCCTTTGCATGTATCTACTCCTGTAGGTGATTCTTTAATAGTGGATTAGGTGTATCGGGCTTGTGTGGTAAATATCTTAGGTTATGAAACCTGGGTTGACTTGGTTGTCCTTGATATGGTTGATTTTGATGTGATCTTGGGCATGGATTGGTTGTCTCTTTATCATGCGGTCTTGGATTGCTTAGCCAAGACTGTTACTCTTGGAATGCCTGGTATCTCTCCTATCATATGGAAGGGAGCTGATAGACACATGCCGAGGGGAGTTATATCTTTCGTGAGCGCCCATCGGTTGGTTAGGAAGGGGTGCTTAGCTTATCTTGCCTATGTCCATGATACTAGTTCCACCACACTTCCTCTTGATTCTGTTCCTGTGGTTTGTGAGTATTCGGATGTGTTTCCTTCTAATCTTCTAAGTCTTCCTCTTGATCGTGACATTAATTTTGGTATCGATGTTGAGCCAGGCACCGAGCCTATTGCTATTCCTCCATATCGAATGGCACCTGCTGAGTTGAGGGTGCTTAAGGATCATCTCCAGGATCTGTTGAGTAGAGGGTTTATCCGGCCTAGTGTGTCTCCATGGGGTGCTCTGGTTCTGTTTGTGAAGAAGAAGGATGGGTCTACGCTTATGTGTATTGACTACAGGCAATTGAATAAGGTGACAGTTAAGAACAGATATCCAATGCCGCGTATTGATGACTTGTTTGATCAGCTACAGAGTGCAGCCATGTTTTCTAAGATAGATCTGAGGTCCAGTTATCACCAGTTGAGGATTAGGGTTGAGGACATCCCAAAGACTGCATTTAGGACTCGATACGACAATTATGAGTTCCTAGTCATGTCTTTTGGGTTGACTAATGCCCTAGCAGCATTTATGGAGTTGATGAACCGTGTATTCAGTGCTTACCTGGATTCGTTTATGATTGTGTTCATCGATGACATTCTAATTTATTTGAGGAGTAGGGAGGAGCATGAGAAGCATCTTAGAGTTGTACTTCAGGATTTGCGAGACCACCAGTTGTATGTCGAATTCACTAAGTGTGAGTTTTGGCTTGAGTCTGTGGAATTCTTGGGACATGTGGTGTCCAAGGATGGGATTATGGTAGATCTGGCGAAGATTGCAGCAGTTCATGATTGGGCTAGGCCTTCTTCTCCTACTGAGGTCTGCATCTTCGTTGGGTTAGCAGGTTATTATAGACGGTTTGTGGAGGGATTTTCTTCGATAGCAGCACCGTTGACTAGATTGACTCAGAAGAATGTTCCCTTCCGGTGGTCAGATGAGAGTTAGGTGGGCTTTCTGAAGCTCAAGGCCTTGTTGACTTCAGCTCTGATTCTTACACTTCTGATCGAGGGTCAGGGTTTCACCATATATTATGATGCATCAGTTATTGGTTTGGGTTGTGTGTTGATGCAGCAGGGCCAAGTTATTAGATATATGCTTCTAGACAGTTGAAGGTTCACGAGAGGAACTACCCCACACATGAGTTGGAGTTAGTAGTGGTAGTCTTTGCATTGAAGATGTGGAGGCATTATCTTTATGACGTGCATTGTGAGATCTTTACTGACCATCATAGTCTTCATTACATCTTTGTCTAGAAGGATCTAAATTTGAGGTAGTGGAGGTGGTTGGAGTTACTAAAGGACTATGAAATTTCTATCCTCTATCATTCGAGCTAGGCAAACATGGTAGCAGATGCTTTGAGCCGGAAGGCAGTGAGTATGGGCAATTTTTCTTTCTTACCTACGAAGGAGTGACTTTTAGCTTGGGACATTCAGTCCTTGGCTAATAGGTTGGTTCGACTTGACATTTCTGAGCCGGGCCATATTTTTTCTTGTGATGAGGCAAAGTCTTCCTTGTTGGAGCAGATTCGAGCACAAAAGTTTGGTGATGCGAGATTGAGGATCATTCGTGACAATTTGTTGAGTGGTGAGGCTAGGAAGGCGACTTTATATTCAGATGGTGTTCTGAGGATCGACGGTCGTATTTGCGTTCCTAGAGTTAGTGAGTTTGTCAGATTGATATTGGAGGAGGCTCATTGCTCTAGATATTCCATTCAACCTGGCGTAGCTAAGATGTATCGTGACTTGAGGCAGCACTATTGGTGGTGTGGGATGAAGAGGGATATTTCAGCTTTCGTATCCAGGTGCTTGAACTGTCAGCAGGTGAAGTTCGAGCACAAGAGGCCAGGTGGTTTATCACAGAGGCTACCTATTCCGGAGTAAAAGTGGGAGCGTATATCCATGGACTTTGTAGTCGGATTTTCATATACCTTGTGGAGGTTTGATGCTATTTGAGTTATTGTGGATAGGTTCATGAAGTCTGCTCACTTTCTGCCAGTTCAAACTTCCTACAGTTCCGAGAGGTTGGCCCAGATCTATTTTTGAGAGATTGTCCATTTGCATGGGGTGCCAATTTCTATCATTTTCGACCGAGGTACTCAGTTCACTTCGCACTTTTGGCATTCTATTCAGAGAGAGTTGGGTACTAGATTTGAGCTTAGCACTGCTTTCCATCGACAGACAGATGGCTAGTCAGAGCATACTATTCAGGTCTTGGAGGATATATTACGAGCCTGTGTTATTGATTTCGGGGGTCAGTGGGACCAGTGCTTGGCCTTGGCAGAGTTTGCATATAATAATAGTTACCATTCCAGCATCCATATGGCTCCGTTCCAGGCTTTGTATGGTAGGCGGTGCAGATTTCCGGTGGGTTGGTTTGATGCTTTTGATGTTAGGCAGTGGGGTACTGATTTGCTTTGTGATTCTATGAATAGAGTTCGGGTTATTAAGGAGAGGCTTCGTACTTCCCAGAGTAAGAAGAAGAGTTATGCTGATCGGAGAGTTCGAGCTCTTGAGTTTATGGCTGGTGACAGTGTGTTCCATTAGGTATCGCCCATGAAGGGCGTGATGCGGTTTGGGAGAAAGGGTAAGCTCAGTCCGAGGTTCATTGGTCCATTTGAGATCCTTCGCCATATTGGAGAGGTTGCTTATGAGTTGGCCTTGCCTCTTACTCTTTCTAGTGTTCATCCGGTGTTTCATGTTTCTATGCTGCGGCGGTATATTCCGGTTAAGTCTCACGTGCTTCAATTGGAGTCGGTTCAGTTGGATGAGTCCTTGCCCTTTGAGGAGGAGCCTGTTGCTATTTTGGACAGGCAGGTTAGGAGGTTGAGGTCCAAGGAGATTCCGTCAGTTAAGGTTCAGTGGCGGCATTATCCTGTCGATAAGGCTACTTGGGAGATTGAGACCGATATGCAGACCCGTTATTCTAGTCTTTTCGAGTCTTCAAGTACTATCCTTATTCTAACTTTCGTGGACAAAAGTTCTTTTAGTAGTGGATGTTGTAATGACCCTCCAGGTCATTTTCCATTTTCCATAGTTTTTCTGCGTTTCAAGCTTTCCTCCAGTGGCTACAGGTCATTTATGACTTGTCGGGATTGACGGTCCGGAGCTTGGGCTGTCCGTTAGGTCGTTATGACTATTTCCCTATTTTAGCACTTAAGGTTGGTAAATCTTTGACATCGGTCAACTTTCTTGGTTAACCCATTCAGAATCAAATTTTGACAGTTCTGTTGGCTCCGGAATGGGGATTTTGGTCTAGTGGGACCATTGGTTTGGGTCTGAGTGCTTTTGGTTTTGTTTTGTGTGGTTTTGTGTGTTTTGAAGTCAGTTTGGCTGGTAGGGTTGACTTTCGTCAACATTTAGGGAAGGCGGCCTTGGATGGGAATTCCGTCAGCATCGTTAGCTCCGGATTGTTGACTTTGGGGTAGGGGGACCTTTGGTTTGGGTCCCGAGGCTTACGGGCTCATTTTTGGGTTTTGAATTTCTAGTTGGTTTTGGGCGTGGGGCCTATTTTTCATTAAAATGATCTTCGTTGAGATTTTCGTCAATTCCATTGAGTCTGGAATGCCATTTCTGGTAGGGTAGCATGGTTGGTTTGTGTTCACGGGGTTCCGGATGAATCCCAGGGTCCGTCGGGAGATTTTTGGACTTGATGTTTTTGCTGGTTGCTGCATTAAGTTGTAGAAAACTTTGCTCTTCACGATCGCGGGGACCCCATCCCGTTCACGATGGTCTAGTTTATTAATGGCGTTCGCGAAGGGTTCCTTCACATTCAAGGTGAGGTCGATTGGGTTCCGACTCAGCTTCGTCTTCACGAACACGGCCTGGACCATCGCAAACGCAATGGTTGGGCCGGCTGTTCCCCGCGAATGCGGGGGTCCTATCGCGATCGCGATAAAGGACCCCTGGCTGTTATTTAAGGTCCCAAATTCGTTTTCTTCTCCAAAAATTTGAGAAACACCATTGTTAGGCTCCTAAGCTCTAAATTCCAGCTCCCTTGCATCAGTTTCTTCATCCGGTAAGTCCCCTCGTCACCCCTCTCCTCCTTCCGTATTTATTCTCGCATTTCTCCCGTTGAAACTCCATTGTTGTGAATTCCTAGAGTTGGGGTGATCCTTGTTGAAGGATGACTTTTGGGGACTGCATGGTCTTGAAATCGTGCAATTCATCTTCGTGACGTATTCCTCTTATCGAGGTTGGTTTCTACCTTTGAATCCCGAGCTTTTCTATTTTATTTCCGTGAATTAGTAGCACTTCGGGGCTGTTTTGGACCCCGAATCGAGCTCCATTTGTGCCTAAATTTTGGGCATGGGTTCCTTAACCCACCGCAAGCATAGTTGTGTTTTTGTTTTTTTTTTCATTGCGCAGGCTGATAACGCTCAAAGTACCACTCCAATTAAGAAGCGTAAGCGATCGTTGTCAAATATAGAACCCAACAAGGTTGGGGTCGATCCCACAGAGAATATGGTGAAAGTTAAGTCTTTAGTGAATTAAATGACTAATGGTCGATATTTTCCGGTAAATAAAGGAGGGGTTTTGTGTGAACAAAGTGTAAACAAAACGAACAATAATGTAGGAGTGATAATCAATATGAGAGCGAACTAGGGAAGTGTTCACCATGGCGTTGTAACAATGTCAATTCTAAGCTTAACCGGGTTCTTTCTTTATGTATGTCACGATGTGATTGAATTAATGGTATCATCTAAATGTTTCTCAACCAAATAGACGAATTTACTTTTCAATTCTCTCGAACTTGAAAAGGTGTGCTTTTTATATTTCAATCCTAAACATCAAGTATATTAATCTAGTTACAGCATTAATTATAAGACGAGAGTTGGTAGTCTCGAATCCTCGTAGTTAACCAAATTTCCCGGTTTTAATCTCTTTACTCAAGCAAATTAAACCTACGCATGTTCTAATGTTTGCAACCACTAGAAAACGTTAAATAATGAATGATTAACAACATGACCACATATATATTGAACCCGACGCTACCCGGAATCTATAATGCTACGTTTGCCATGGCTCCCACAACCCTAGTTGTGGGAGTTTAGTTACTCATGCTATTAAGAAAAGAGAAGAGAATAGTATTCATAATAAGGAGAAGAGATTCTTACAATATAATGAAAACAAATCTTCAATGATCCAAGAACAAGAAAACCAAGATCCCAAGAACGATTCAAGAACACAATTTCAAGACAAAGAAAACGTGTTTCTTGCTCTCAAATTCTCTCCTAAAACTATTGGGAGAACTATTGTAAAAAGCTTGACATGTAAAATAAACCTAACATAGGGTATTTATAGAAGTCTAGGAAACAAAGTCCCAAAAACATTCGGATTCCGCGTAGCGGACTGCCTAAGTGTGACGGCTTGGGTGACGGACCGTCACTGGCTTGATGGACCGTCGCCTGGACCGTCACCACTAGGCAGTGGACTGCCTCAACTTGACGGTTGGGGTTGACGGACCGTCACAAGCTTGACGGTCCGTCACTCTGACCGTCACTCTTATCCAGAACGTCGTTTTGCTCGTATTTCCTTCTGTTTCCGTGTTTGTCTCCCTTTCCTGAAAACATAACATAAAACATCAAAAACGACGACGGTTGCTTGAAAACATACGATTATTCTTAGTTTAATGGAGTCGAAAGTGCCGTAAAGTGGTGGCACATCAACACCCTCAACTTAGACGTTCGCTTGTCCTCAAGTAACATAACATAAAAACAATAATACGACGACTCAACTAAGAAAACAAACTAGTGTCCCTAGCAACTCATGGTCATTCATTAGTTCAATAAATCAAGCTCCCTCGTAGCACACAAATGTATGAAACGCTAACTTTGCAAGGATCCAAACATGTCATTCCGATATGATAGAATATTATGCGTACACACGCACAGCTATCCTAACAGTCAATAGACAATACAGAACTCTTGGTGCCCTCACCGCAAAGAAGTCCCACACACAACATTTAGGACTAGGTAAGACGCTCACGCTCGCAAACGATTTCAAACAATGCACATGCGATACCATAGGCTTGCCCTTACTATTCTATTTCAGTTTTTTCAGAAAGCCGCTCAGGATCACTACAGGACTTGTTTTGGCTTGTAATGAGGCTTTGGGTGCAGGTAGGATACATTTAGAGGTTAGTGACTAAGCCCTCCTTGGAACCACCGGCATCTTATTTCCACTTTACTTACACTTACTTTCGTCCATCCTTATTCACCTTTTGATTTCCTTCTTTCTGGCTACAGGTGCGGCCCCTTTATTTTGACAATTCTTTTTATTTCTTTTTCGTTCTTTTTCATCTCTCTTTTTTTTCTTTCTTTTCTTAGGCACACACCCGGAATTTTCATTCTATTCACAACCAATCTTATTCATATCCTATTTTTCTTCTCATTTACCTCTATAGTAGCCACCCTCAACTTAGGTTGATTGCCTGAGTTGAGGTGCACGATGTCCAAGGAAGGACCAGGGCCAAAACAGGGATTCAAAGTTAAACAGGGACGGTGACGGGTTATTGAAAGAACATGATCAATTACGGCTCAAACAGGGATCAAAGGGATTATGCGTTTGAGCGGTCTTATAGGCTAAGTGGACTGCACACAAAAAGGGCCTGTGATCCTTTCCTAAACAACCAACTTCAACTTAACAAAATAGACCGGGCAAGTTCTAGATGCATGCACATAGTAAGAATTTATAACACTACACTAACACACACTTGCACCAAGAAACTATACCATTTCCAACTATCAAGACAACAACTCGACTTAAGCATACTTATTCCAATCATAATCACACAATGACATCCAAGGATCCAGACAGTCAGTCGTTTCAAACATAAGTTCAAAACCAGAAAATTTTCAGAGGGGGCTTCTTTTAGTCAAGAAAAACGCCATGATGCTTGCTATAGACACTAGAAAACAACTAAAATTTAAATGACAACCTAACATGCCGGTTCTACTAGATAGCACACCGGAGGGAAAAGAAACACGGCAACAAAAACCCTCGGTGGTGTATGACTCACAGGTACACCAACACCCTCAACTTAGACTCATGCATTGTCCCCAATGCATACATGTGAAAACTAAACTGTGAGAATAAGGAATACATGTGAAGTCCATAGGACTCAGATTCTGACATGATGTTGGAGACCGCTAGGGTCTCCAAAGCAGGAGAACTCGATGGAGTGTGTGCACGCGAAAACCTCATGTTGCGTTCCAGCTTCCTCTTTTGTTGGCTCTATAGCTAGTCGCGACAACTTCTTCGCTCTTTCTTTGCAGATTCTCTAGCGGTGTTTTCATTTTCTTGATCTATTTTCACCGCTTTCCTTTACCTGCTTCTCCTCTTACGATCGCGACCTTACTCTCATAACAGCTCAGGTTTCAACACAACCATTCTCCTCAAGGTACACATCCGCAGGGACTTCCTCAATAACATTGACGACCGCGACCACTCTCATGTCACTTGGTTGCTTCATCAATTTGGACACATCGAACTTGACCACTTTGTTGTTTAATCTGAAGGTCAGTTCATTTCTTTCCATGTCAACCAATACTCTTGCCGTAGCTAACAATGGTCGTCCCAATATTATGGGAACTTCAAAATCCACTTCGCAATCCAAGATCACAAAGTCAGCGGGGAATATAAGCTTACCAACCTTGACTAGCACATCGGACAATATTCCCACCGGTCGCTTTACCGAACGGTCAGCCATCAACACTCTCATGGACGTTGGTTTAGGTGCTCCTAAGCCCAATTGCTTGTAGACTGCTAGCAGCATCAAGTTGATGCTAGCACCAAGATAACATAAGGCTTTCCCGAAGTTGAGCTTCCCAATGGTGCAGGGAACAGTAAACGCGCCTGGGTCTTCCTTCTTTTCGACTAACGACCTTGAGGAAATAGCGCCGCAGTGGTGGAGGTTATCTTCTGGTTCGAAACTTACCGACCTTTTCTTTGTAATCAAGTACTTCATGAACTTGGCATATCCGGGCATTTGTTCAAGCGCTTCCACCAATGGGATGTTTATTGATATCTGCTTGAGCATGGTCAGGAAATTCAGGAACTTACCATCTTCCGTTTTCTTCTTTAGGCGTTGTGGGAAGGGAGGCGGTGGTCGAGGCATCATAGTTGGAAGCTTTTCAGTTTCCTTGCTTTTCTCCGCGGGCTTTTGAGTAGCCTCTTCAACCTCCTTGTCGTTGGCGTCGTCACCCTCAACTTGAGTCTGAATTACCGGATGTGATTCCGGTAATATTTTGCCGCTTCTTGTAGTGATCGCCATACAACTCGCGTCGTTCCACGGGTTTTGAATCGTGTCACTCGGCAAGGTACCTGTCTTCCTTGGGTTTAGAGATGCCGAGATTAGGCCTACTTGCTGCTCCAATTGCTTAATCTAAGTGGAATGTGCCTCCACTATTTGACTCATGGCCGATAACTCAGTCCTTATCTCCTTCACCCCGGAGTCAGTCGATTCTACCTTCAGCAGCATCTTCGCCATCATGTTCTCTAGCTTGGAAGTCCCTGCCTCGTTGCTAGCTTTGTCCCGATTACCAGGTGGTACATACAACCCACCTCTATCAGTGTTACTCCTCCAGTTTCCTTGATCGCGATCTCTGTAACCAGCTTTCTCATAGTAGTTGTCCTTCTGATAGGTCCGACCTTGGTTTCCTTGGCCATTGGCCTGGAAACCCCCCAAGTAATTCGCCTCCTCATCAGTTTCCAACTCTGCTGCTCTACCTTGGGAACCCACAGCTTTTACCTTCTCCATACCTCCTGAAAACAAGTGCTTTGTCAGTAGGTCCAACTGCGTTTTCAGATGCGCCATGTCTTGGTCGCGCTCCTCCTCTTTTCTGCGCTGCTCAGCTGACATACCAACTGCATAAGTGCTAGCTGCTACCTCTGTATCCCGTGTATGCCAGGCCCTGTTGGTTTTGGTGAGCCTGTCCAAAGTAGTTGTGGCCTCAACAAAAGTGAGACCCATGAATGCACCACCTGCTGCGTTGTCCAACGTCGGCTTGGTAGCCGAATTCAGTGCCCTGTAGAACATCTGCATCAAAAATATTTCGGTCAACTGATGGTTCGGGCATTGTGTCAGCTTCTTCTTGAACCGCAACCAAGTCTTATGTAACGCTTCGTGAGGTTGCTGTCTAAAATTGCTAATTTCATCCCTCAACTGTATCATCCTAGAGGGAGGAAAGAACCTTTCTAGGAAAGCTCATTTCAACTCTCCCCAAGTTGTGATAGAGTCGGGGGTCAGCTCTGTCAACCACAATGCTGCCTCATCAGACAGAGACAACGGAAATAACATGAGCCTGATTGCTGTCTGACTCACTCCAGGCAACTCGAACTACTTGCAGATGCCCACGAAATTCATCAGGTATTGGTTTGGATCATCACCAGCGGCACCACGGAACACTCCTCTCAAGTTCAACAGCTGGATCATCGTGCTAGTGATGTTGAACTTGGCTCCGGGCGCTAGCGGTGGAAGAGCAGTGGCGCCCGTAGCGCCAACTCCATCCAAGTCGATATCCTCATCATTCAGCATAACATCGTCCTGCAGACCACCAGCATTCAGATTTTATTGGGCCTGCAGTTCTACAGCGAGCCTTGCTGCCTCTAGTTGTGCGGCCATATTCCGCCTTAATGTTCTAGCAAGCTCGGGGTCGTAAGGGAATGTTGATTCACCCGAGCGCCGGGTACTTGGCATGCACAACTCTGTACCCTGTCAAAAACAAAAACAACAAATAAACGTAAAAGCAGGAAAGTATGACTAAGAGTCAAATAAACACACCGGACTTAATAAACAACCGTATTCCCCGGCAACGGCGCCAAAATTTGATAACGCTCAAAGTACCACTCCAATTAAGAAGCGTAAGCGATCGTTGTCAAATATAGAACCCAACAAAGGTTGGGGTCGATCCCACAGAGAATATGGTGAAAGTTAAGTCTTTAGTGAATTAGATGACTAATGGTCGATATTTTCCGGTAAATAAAGGGGGGGGTTTGTGTGAACAAAGTGTAAGCAAAACGAACAATAATGTAGGAGTGATAATCAATATGAGAGCGAACTAGGGGAGTGTTCACCATGGCGTTGTAACAATGTCGATTCTAAGCTTAACCGGGTTCTTTCTTTATGTATGTCACGATGTGATTGAATTAATGGTATCATCTAAACGTTTCTCAACCAAATAGACGAATTTACTTTTCAATTCTCTCGAACTTGAAAAGGTGTGCTTTTTATATTTCCATCCTAAACATCAAGTAGATTAATCTAGTTACAGCATTAATCATAAGACGAGAGTTGGTAGTCTCGAATCCTCGTAGTTAACCAAATTTCCCGGTTTTAATCTCTTTACTCAAGCAAATTAAACCTAGGCATGTTCTAATGTTTGCAACCACTAGAAAACGTTAAATAATGAATGATTAACAACATGACCACATATATATTGAACTCGACGCTATCCGGAATCTATAATGCTACGTTTGCCATGGCTCCCACAACCCTAGTTGTGGGAGTTTAGTTACTCATGCTATTAAGAAAAGAGAAGAGAATAGTATTCATAATAAGGAGAAGATATTCTTACAATATAATGAAAACAAATCTTCAATGATCCAAGAACAAGAAAACCAAGATCCCAAGAACGATTCAAGAACACGATTTCAAGATAAAGAAAACGTGTTTCTTGCTCTCAAATTCTCTCCTAAAACTATTGGGAGAACTATTGTAAAAATCTTGACATGTAAAATAAACCTAACATAGGGTATTTATAGAAGTCTAGGAAACAAAGTCCCAAAAACGTTCGGATTCCGCGTAGCGGATTGCCTAAGTGTGACGGCTTGGGTGACGGACCGTCACTGGCTTGATGGACCGTCGCCTGGACTATCACCACTAGGTAGTGGACTGCCTCAACTTGATGGTTGGGGTTGACGGACCGTCACAAGCTTGACGGTCCGTCACTCTGACCGTCACTTTTATCCAGAACGTCGTTTTGCTCTTATTTCCTTCCGTTTCCGTGTTTGTCTCCCTTTCCTGAAAACATAACATAAAATATCAAAAATGACGACGGTTGCTTGAAAACATACGATTATTCTTAGTTTAAAGGAGTCGAAAATGCCGTAAAGTGGCGGCACATCACAGGCCCGTGAGTCATTTATTCTGACCCAATTTCCGGCCTATTTTTCCGTATAGCAATATGGGTGTCATTCTTCTCGCCTTGACACCTAGTTTATATTCTTGAAAGCGTGGCAGCTTTCTGAGGCTGTTTGAAATGGAAGGCACACGAGTGATGGTTCGTGCTTGCAGTTCGGCCTTGAGGTAGGTTACGGTTTACCTTCTAGACTGAGTTAGTTAGGTCTTATATATTTATAAGTTACTGGAACGCTAGGTTGAATTTTAGATAGACCTTAGGCTTAAATCCTATTTATCATGTTAATTGGCCATTTTAGGTTTTTAGCACTAGGACTGTATGTTATCCTTAGCCTAGGATCTTGTTTCTTCTGTGTGACTAGTCTAAGACCCTTAGCATGCTTTTAGGAAGCTTTAGAGGTAGAATAGAGCTTGCCCGTTGTTTTTTGCTTTTTATTTCCACTTTACCGCTTTATTCTATCTTTGTATGTAACTGTGAGGCCAAGGCAATGGCTAGGATTTGGATGGATTCCAGGTCAGTTCTCTTGTTCTAGAGGGTACTTTTGCCCTGTTTGATCTGATGGTGTGATTATTCCTCTGCTTGTGAACATTCATACTCATATCGCATGGCATATCATTGGTACAGTACGGAAAGGATTTTTCAAAGCCTTTTGGGTTTGAAAAGAGTTTTTTCTACTGTTGTGATGAATTTTGGACTAAATCGAGCTATTTTGAGTATCACCTTGGTTTTTGAGAGGGAAAAGAGGAACTACTATTTTTCTGTATATAAATTTATAGTCTGATGCGGTATTTCAGAATCCCGATGCATTATTCCGGGTATTTTACTTTCTCATTTATATACATATTAGTCCGATGCGGTATTCTGGACCCTTGATGCATTATTCCGGGTATTTTATTATTTCATATATATATGCATAGTCTGATGCGGTATTCTGGGCGCCTGATGCGGTATTTTGGGTTTATATTATATTACATTCATATATGCATGATCGTGCATCGCATTTGCTTTGACACGTGGATGGACTCTCGTTTGGCTTGATGTTGTTTCCCTTTCTTTTTTTATTTATTGACATGTCTCCGGCCTTATAACTAGAATTAGGAGGATCCCTGTATTGGTAGCTGCTTTCCTGTAATCTATATTTATATATTATCTTTCTGCGCTCGATCGGCCTATGATGCCTACTGAGTACCCGTTGTCTTGGTAATCATACTACACTCTGCATCTTTTTTTCTGATGCAGCACCTAGTACGAGCCACCCTCGTTGATCTCCTGTTGTTCGAGACCCGTTGCTATTCGGATCGCGGTGAGCTCCCGGCGCTTTGGAGATTTTACTTGCTTTCCATCTTATACTTCCTATCTATATTTTGTATTTTGGATAGACAGAGGTTATTTTATAGCTACTCCTTGCTTTAGTTGCTCTTGTACTAGTGATACCTGGTACGGGTTGATGTTCGGGTTGTTTTGTCTTTTTCGGTCACTTTAGGGCCATCTTTTGTATATTGTGTACGTTGGTATGTATATATATGCTTTTGGCCCTATCTTTTGTTATATCTTCCGCTTCTCTTTAGTTAAATTATTATTTACTGCTTTCCGCGTGTTTGGGATAGTCTTGTCTACTGGGGGTTATGTAGACGCCATCATGGCCCGGTTTTGGGTCGTGATACATGGCTAGGAGTCTAAGCTTAAGTTCTAGCCTTGGCTTCTCTGGTCCATTTCCACGGGCAAGTGTGACAGCCTGTGGTGTCTCTGACGCCCATCCCAATAAGTTGTGGGATGGGTTTTTGCCCTTAACTCTCACTTCTTCATTCCGACGTTTCTTCTCACAGGACGTGGTGGATCCCACGCCTGTGGGGCATGACTTTTAGCCCCAAAACAACAATTTTTCCTGTCTTTTTCAATACTTTTCCCTGCACATGTAGCAAAAGAGCATCATATCTCACAAAACACACTTAAGCACTCCTAAAATCCTTAGTTTTAAGCATCGAAAGTGCCGTGAAATTCTGGCACATCAACACCCTCAACTTAGAATGTTTGCTTGTCCTCAAGCAACAAAACGAAAATAAACTAAAACGATGCTTAAGCAAAAGCAACCTAGGAACTAAGCAGCCAATGGTTCAACCATTTTAGTTCACCAAATTAATACCCACTCCTTGTCAGTACAAAAACTAGTGCATACATGCAAGCTATCAAGACAACACAAAACTGTTCCATGGATGACAACATGATATAAATGAACAAGTTAGCATACACAGAAGAAATTCATCCGATAAATCAGCAATCACAGTCTAATCAAGTGCCCTTACAACAAAGAAGTCCCTCTCACACAAAATTGCATTCAATAAACAGGGACTAGGAACACACTCACTCTCACAAAGAAGTTTAAGTTGTACATGCACAATACCATAGGCTTGTCCTTATTTTCTATTCCTTGGCTCTCAAACAGTCGTGTTAAGATCACTATAGTACTTTGTTAGGCTTGTAATGTAGGTTCAAGGACAGGTATGGTATATTTGGATAATAATGATTAAGCCCTCCTTGACACTATGCTTACTTTTATACTCCAATTTTCAGACCACGATTTTTTCCTCCCTTATTCTCGTCTTTTGTTATCTTTTCACTTTAATCAAACATCGGGTGTGGCTTTCATTTTCATTTTTGCACTTTTTTCTTCTTATCATTTTTATTTTATTTTTCTCTTTTTTTTTCTTTCTTTTCTTTTTAGCACACAAACCACACTTGTTATCTTCCTTTTCAATACCAACCCGATATTTTCATACCCCATTATTCTTATTGTACCCTTACAGTAGCCTCAACTTAGGTGTTTAGCCTGATTTGAGGTACACAATGTCCAAGGAGAGACTAGGGAAAAACAAAGGTTTACAGGAAACAGGGAAGGTGAACAGGCTAACAATAAAAGATATCAGTTCAGGCTCAAACTTAGGGATCAAAAGGAATTATTTTTCATTTGGTAGGTCATTTGGGTTAAGTACACTTCATTCAAAAATGGCCTATGATCATCTCCTAACCAACCATTCTACAGTCAAGGCAAGACTAACCAGGCAAGTTTTAGATTGACACATATAGCAAGAACAATACAAAATTAGCTCACCTACACATGGCACATAGTTTAGACTAATGATTAGCTAACTATCAGTTCATGCACTAGCCTAAGCTACTTATCACATTCATACACATGTTGTTACTTACAGATCCATCAAGATTAGTCTTAACAGGCT
Source organism: Jaltomata sinuosa (assembly GCA_003996215.1). Classification (NCBI taxonomy): domain Eukaryota; kingdom Viridiplantae; phylum Streptophyta; class Magnoliopsida; order Solanales; family Solanaceae; genus Jaltomata; species Jaltomata sinuosa. Next base: position 87,449 of record QJPP01004176.1, read on the forward strand.
TATTGCACAAAAATTTGGAGGGGTCTCCATTTTCACAACCATTATCAAAATAAGACCACAGACTGCATTAAGTTCCTATTTTTTCTTTCACAAAGACACATCCTATTCTAAACATGCTGGTTCAACAGAAATTAAAAATCCTTAGGGAAAGAACACATCACGAAAACTCCAAGGACGCGGGTACCTTTCAGATACCCTCATGGGTTGCCTCCTATGCAGCACCTGATTTAACATCACGGCATGATGCGAGTGTTTTGGCTACTCAAACTTCACTAACACACTCTACCAAAACACAACCAGATGACCAAGATTCCCCCACCCATAAAAAAATTTATGCATTGTCCCCAATGCACTAAAAATAACCAAAACAAGGAGGCTAGGCATACCTATGGTGCCTAAGTATGGTCATCATATGTAGTAATCAGTCCCACTATATCGGTTCCCACTTCCTTCTCACTACAGAGGCTGCCTCAGCAGTTCTCTCAACATCAATAGCTGCTCCAGCAGCTTCATCAACGATAACTCCCATAATAGGGTTTGACGAAAGTACCTCTGTGGTGCCTACAACACCACTCCCTGAGTTGCCAGTACCAATATCATCCATTCAGATCTGCTGCTCAGCTAGGGACACTTTAAACACTTCTTGTTCTCTTTTATTTCTTTGCTTCTCGTCTCTTTCTGATTCGCAAGCCAATGATATAGGGCTTAACGATGCATCGTCACCCTCCTCACTAACCTTTTTGTCTTTTCTTTTCCTTTTCCTCTTTGGCTCTGAAGGGATAGAAGGTTTCTCTTCTTTCTTATCATCAGCTTTCTATCAAAGCTCCAAATTTGCATAGTCCCATAAATTTATTATCGATGCAAGTGGCGCCTGTGGCATGACTACAGGGGCACTGGAATACATATGGGCTGGACATCCCATCAGCTTATCAACATTCATCTGTAGGGATGCTATATCTTCTTTTATCTTTGTAAGATCAGTCGAACCCAACTCATCGAGTTTATTGTTGATCCTCTCTTCTATCGAATTTATCCAGCCATGTACATCAACAAATGGTGTTATGGCTCTCTGTATAGAGGCATCATAAATCAACTGGAACTACTCAGCAAACTTCAGCATCTGCTTATATAGCTGTATGGTAGTCTAAACAGTGTTGGCAAAATTTGCAGGATGAAAGGCATAGATCGAGGTCGGCTCTGACAACAAAGGGGTAGCAGATGTGGAAGGAGCCTCAACAGTCTCTGGAGTAGAGGTGTCAACCCCGCGAGGAGTCACCAATTGTGTAATGCGAGGGCATCTTAAAGTCGAAGTCACAACAACTTCTTCCCTCACTGATGGAGTCTCTTTATTCAGACTGCCCTTTTGAGTAGGCAAGACAGTAAGGAAGGGCACAACCTCCAGTGGCACCATAAAAGCATCATGGATAATGGTGGGTTCAACTGATTCTGAAGTGCTGCCCAGGCCCACCATCTTGCTCTCATCCTTGGACCTCTCAAGATAATGGGTCTAGGTAGCACGCTCACTGTGATTAATTTTAGAATACTTCAGGACACCTGCATCATCACAAAGCTCAGTCAGGAGGCATGGAAAAGGCTATGAAGAACTGATTTTGGTAACTTTATCCCATATCTCTTCATTTATGATCTTCCTGATATTTAGCTTGTATTTGGACAACAAGCTAGCTACCAGAACAGCCCTGTCAATAGTCAGTTGATTATATCCACCAGACGGCATAAGCCAAAATCGCACAATAGCCCACCAGAATTTTTCCTCGAAGGTCAGAGAAGCCTTATTGATCTATGGCTTATCCTGATAAAGCCACTTTGGGGTTCCAGTCTTTGTGAGAACCTTGGCCAACGACTTATCCCACTTATCCTTGCTTTTGTACCGGTGGTCGTATTTTGTGGTGTTGGAAGGTTCAACAAATTCAGGCCTATAAAGAAATTTGTTGATAGTTCAGGCTAAAATGTTTACCGAGACACCTCACATAGGGACGCTCTCAAGAGAGGGCAAGTCTGCTGCTTTCTGACCCTTTTTATACTGGCTCTCTTGGATCGCCTGATAGTTAGCATAAAACTCCCTTACGATGGTTGGATGATAGTCGGGGAGTGGCTTGCTGGTCCAGCCCAAGTTGTAATATCGAAAGTACTCATCAAGCTTAGGGAAGTCTTTCATCTTGAAGGAGTTTATCCTTCATTCCTCCGTAATAGGTCATTTAATGTACCCCTTCGTCATCAATTCGAGCCCATAGTCAAAGATCTTCTTGGATCCTTTCACATTCCACCTAGTAAGCTCTCAGAGTTTGATGTCTTTTGATGTGAGAGCTAGAGTCATTCCGAGAGCTTTAGGAGTAAGTGGGGTCGTCTCTTTTTCATGAGTAGTGCTCTTTGTATCCAATTCAGAACCAGCATCAGCAGCTTTTCTAGAACCTAACTGTGAACCATCCTCAGAACTAGAATCCATTTCTTTGCAACTTGGACGGTGGAGTACTGTCCTCCCTTTGCCGATGGAAGAGCTATGTCACTCTCATCATCAAAACTAGTAGACCCGGATGAGGATTCTCCCCCCTTCTCAGATAGGGGGGAGTGTTTTCTGAATCTTGCTTCTTCTGGGGTGCATCACCTTCTTCTTCTTCAGACTGAGAAAAAGATGATAGCACCAGTTTCCTTTTTGTCAACTTGGCAAGGGGAGGTTGTGTAATTCACTCTTCTTGCCTTCAGAATCAGATTGGTCCTTCAGGCGAGTGGTGATAGCTTTCTCCTTTTCTTTTGAGGCTCCCCCTTGTCGTAGTGGAGTTAGTGGTGCCATATAGTACCTGCAGGTTAACTACATTAGTAAACCGAACCAAAAATGAAAACTAGAAAAATAAAAAAAGTTGGAAAAATTTTAACAATTTTTAGCCTCCCACGGGCGTGAGAAGTCCGACAGCCCGTGGGAGAGAGTGTCGAGATGAGACAGTAACTTTTTAAGGACTATTTGTCCTCCCTTGGTGGCTTTCCATGGGCGTGGGAGGTATGACTTCCCATCAGGATTGGGCGTCAAAATTTGACAGAAACCTTTTCAAGCAATAGTCCATTTCCTACGCCCTGATCTGACGCCTGTCGTGGCTTTGACACCCGTCAGGATTGCCCATGGGATCATATTAGTACAAATTTGCTTCTTCCTTTTCCTTTTATTTCCATATTCCTCAATGCTCCCAAACGATCAATATACACTATTTTAAACAAGTAGTCCAAAAACCATTTACACAATCAATCAAAAACCCTAGTTCCCTTAAATGGCAATCTACAAACACAAACACACAACATATGCATAGTTCACATCTAGGGTTGACTAAGATTATTCATGAAACAATGTGTTTACACATACATATGAACCCATGGATAATAAAAATCAAGAAAGGATTGAAACCATTAGAATGAGAAAAACTTACTCTTGATTTGCAAAACTATCTTGAAAATTATTTCTTAAATGTTTTTATAAACTTGCGTAGAATGCTATTATGATTTTATGGGATTAGGGAACGTGGGGGAGTGATGATCGGTGATGAGGAGTGTAGAGGGGAGGTGATCGTGGGGAGAAGAGATGTGAAAGTTGGGAGAGAGTTTAGAGTGGTGGGAGTTTGTGAATTTGACCTCAATTGAATGAGGTCAATTTCTATGAAGACGTGGGTTAAGGGGAAAGGGAATCCGGGTCGGGTTGGAACAAAAAAATTTAAATATTTTTGACCCTTGACTGACCCAGACGACAGGCTAACGCGCCACCCGTCGGGCACGCGATGGCCCATCACCTTCGTATTTACTTAGGCATGGCAGGCCCAATTCCTACGCCCATCGGGGCTATGATGTCCTATCATGTCAGGACATGGGAATGGACCAGTGAACTTTTCCCTTGCATTTTTGTTTGCATGCCCATTTCCCAAGCCCATCGGGGCAACAATGGCCCATTTTGTCGGGATATGGGAATGGGCCAGTGAGCTTTCTGTTGAATATCCTTAGTGCATGCCCACCATGGGACCTGTGACATCCCGTCAAAGATGCCCATGGGAACCCTTTTCTACGGATTTTTCTTTACTCAGTTTCACAAACTCCTACACACTTAAACAAACGCTAGTTCATGGGTTGCCTCCCATGCAACGCTTGATTTAATATTGCGGTAAGACGCAGGTCACTTGACTACTTAGAATTCATCAAGTTCCTTTCATGGGTTGCCTCCCATGCAATGCCTGATTTAACATCATGGAATGATTCATATCGTTTGGTTAATCAGACTTCACCAAGTTTCCAAGCTTCAACCAGCTTGATTTCTTCGGCATCTCCCAAATAGGTGTTGACACGCTGACCATTGGCCTTGAACCACTTGCCATCATGATTCTCAAGCTCTATAGCACCATGTTGGGATACTTGCACCACTTGAAATGGTCCCATCCATTTTGAATTTAGCTTTCCTGATAACAAGTGCAGATTTGAATTGTAGAGTAGAACCAGATCGCCCGGCTAAAAATCTCTCTTCTCTATCTTCTGGTCATGGTACATCTTCATCTTTTCGTTGTATAGTGCTAAACTTTCATAAGCCTTACGATGAAATTCATCAAGTTTATTCAACTGACCAAGCCGCTGATAGGATGCAGCACACCAGTCCAAATTCAACTTTTTAGGCGCCCAAATAGCCTTATGCTCAAGCTCCACCAGAAGATGACATGCTCTCACAAACACAAGCTTAAAGGGTGACATACTTATAAGAATCTTGTAAGCTGTTCGATATGCCCATTGTAACACCCCAGGATCTGAACCAGCTACTGGACTGTACGCAGCAGGAAAATTTCAAAAAAATTTAAGTTTCCAGGAACCACAGTTAAGATCAAAGACCGTAGTTTGGAACCACGGTCCGTCGTCACAACCGTAGTTCCACTTTCTAGTAGGCCCCCAGTTCATGGTCCAGGAACCACAAGTAAGACCATGGACCATAGTTTGGAACCATGGTTTGTCCTGTCACTCATGGTTTCCCTTGATCAAAGGACCATCAGTTCAGGGCTCAGTAACCACGAGTCACACGATAAATCATCGTTCAGGACCACGGTCCATCCTGTGGACTCATGGAATCAGCACATCATAGGCTCTTAGTCCTTGCCTAAGAAACCACGAGTCAAACAATGAACCATCATTCAGAACCATGGTCCGTCCTGTGGACTCGTGGAATCCTCAAACCAGAGGACCCTCAGTTGAAGCCCCAGGAACCACGAGTCACACGATGAACCATCGTTTGGAACCATGGTCCATTCTGTGGAGTCGTGGTTTCCTCAGATCAAAGAACCCCCAAAGACTCATGGATACGACCACGATTCAGTTGATGGTCCGTCGTCCAGGACTACGGTCTGTCAACCCATTGGTACCTGAGTCGCAATTTTCAGCAACTTTCTTTTAAAATTTATAGGGGTATTTTGGACTTTTCCTACTTCTTTTAAAGCATAAGCTACGATGTTTTGGTCATTCTAAGCCTAATTTATTAGTCAAAAACTACCTAAACCACCTATTCTCCAAAAATCATCAGACTTAGAAAGAAAAGAAGAAAAAGAGGCGACTGTTTTCTCTCAAGAACAAGCAGGAGGTCTTCTTCAAGCTCAGCCCTAAACCCAAGGGTTTCCTCCATAGTTTCATATCCAGGTATGTGGTATTTCACTAGTGGGTTCCTTTCACCCATTAGGTCCCTAGATTTCAGTCAGTCCTTCAGTTCTCCATGAAATATTCAGACCTAGGGTTCCTAAATCTTAGGGATTCCCTTCAATTCCGATGTTTTTGTTTAAGTGTTACTAATTACATGCTTCTTGGAGAATTAGCATAGTCACATGTACAAAATTTTATAACCCTAGCTTATATTAAAATTCAGTATTCATAATTTGTACTTTCTAGGCAGATAATTCAGACAATCATGCTTCAGAATAGAATGCCATTATGTTTCAGTATACACATATATGTTGCATTCTCAGATTATTATCATTATTTTAGATATCCAGTATTTCAGCTTGCATTTCATTTCTTACATTCAGTTTGGAGTAGACTTAGTACCAAGTGGATAAGGGGATGAAGGCTTAGCTATCAGACTAGGGTGAGACTTTTAGTAGAAGTCCCCAAATCCCAGAACTACGGTGCCATCGTAGGGGTCAATTGTCAGATTAGGCTGGTCATCCTTATCCCTTGAGGACATCAATTTAGTGGATCCACATCAAATTTGTTTATACCCTTGGTAAGCTATGAACACCCTTCCATCCAGGGTTGCAGGTTAGCCCTATAGTTAGCTCAGCTTGGGGTATGTCGGTTAATAGTAGCTCCCACAGTTGGACTCATATTGCATTGACCATGTACTCAGTATCTATTTCAGTCTTTCAGCTCAGCATATTATATATTCATGTTAGTACTTGGTCATTGCATTCATCTTATCATTCAGTTTATGCTTCAATATGCATTTCCATGTTCAGACTTTATGATTGTTCAGCTTAGAATATATCCCGCATGCTCAGTACATTCAAAGTACTGATGCATACTTTTGTGTTACATCATTGTATGATGTAGGTTCAGGCGCTCAACATCCAGATTGCATTTAGCTCGATTTCCAGTCCTTACTCAGCAGCTTCAGTGGTGAGTCCTTATAGTTCGAGGATGATAGACATGATTTATCTTTTAGTCTTTACTTTTCAGTTTCAGATTTTTAAAGTTAGCTGGGGGCATGTCCCAGCAACTCACATCAGTTAGAGGCTTTCAGACATAGATTTGATTGAGCTATTGAGTTGTTGGTGTTGTTTTCATTCATCACTATACTCTTTATATATCTTAATACTCAAACTTGTTTGGGCTCTTTCCCACTTCAAATATTAAATTATTTTCAGCTTCCGCATAGTTCATGTTTTGTCAGGATTTGTCTAGTTATGCAAGGCCATGGATTATCTTGGGGTCACTAGTGACACTAAGCACCATGTTGCATCTAAGGGGTAACCTCGAGGAATGACAAACTTGGTATCAGAGCATTAGGTACAAGTGTCCTAGGGTATCTAAAAGTCGCATCAAGTAGAGTCTTCTTCATGGGTGTGAAGCACACCATACTTATGGGGGAGAATCTATGAGATGTAATTAGGAATAACTTCCCTTCTTTCTTTTCTAGCTCTTGCTTAGATTATAAACTCTATTTAATCTCCTTCTAACTCATACTCTTTGCATTTTAGAAAATGCCTCCCAAAAGGGCCAACGCCAGGATTCAGCCAGCACCAGCAGCTCCAACAGACCCCCTGAATGAGCAAGTTACCCATGTTGAATTCAGGGCTGCTTTTTAGGTGCTTGCTCAGGCCATGACCACTTAGGTCAATCAGCAGGCTATGGCACCAGCTCTACCTTAGACTAATTCTGTCGTAGCTAGGATCAGCGACTTCACTCATATGAACCCTCTGGAATTTCATGGGTCTAAATTGGAAGAGGATCCACAAGAGTTACTTGATGACATTCAGAAGGTAATAGATATTATGGGTGTCATTCTGGCTGAGAGTGCAGATTTAGTTGCCTATCAGCTGAAAGAAGTGGCTTATACTTGGTATCAGCAGTGGAAGGAGTATCTTTGTGATAATGCAGGTCCAGTAGATTGGAACCACTTCAAGACTGCATTTCTAGATGTGTTCTTCCCACTTGAGCTCAGGGAAGTCAAGGTCCAAGATTTCATCAACATGAAGCAAAATGATATGAGTGTGAAGGAGTACGCACTCAAGTTTACTCAGTTATCTAAGTATGCTTCGGCAATGGTAACTGATTCCAGGGTCTGGATGAGTAAGTTCATATCTGGTGTGTCCGATGATGTGGTCAAGGAGAGCAAGACTGCTATGTTGATTAAGGAGATGGACATCTCTCGATTGGTTATTTATGCCCAGCAGATCGAAGAGGAAACGATCAAGGAAAGGAGAGGAGACTTTAAGAGAGCTAAAACAGGTGACTTTAGTTATTCTCAACAGAGGCCAGATCAGTTCCATCAGAAATCTTCAGTTCCAGCCTCATCTTCTGCTAGTGCCCCAGTGCCTAAGTTCAGACAGGACCAATGGGATAGGGTGCCAAGCTCTAAGTCCCAAGGTATAGTTACTAGTGGGTGCACTCATCCAGTCTGTAAGAAGTGTGGTAGAAACCACCAAGGTGAGTGCATGGCTGGCAACGGGAATTGTTTTGGGTGTGGCAAGCCAGGCTACGGGATGAGGGATTGTCCAGCAGCTTCTCAGAAGGTCTAGGATGTTCACCCACAGAATCAGGCCAGTTCTACAGTAGCTCCAGTAGGTCGCCCCACTCAGCAGGGTGCCTCATCCGGTATAGGTGGTGGTTAGTGCCAGAATAGGCTCTATGCTCTTCAGACTCGACAAGACCAGGAGGATTCTCCCGATGTGGTCACGGGTACGTTACAAGTCTTCCATTTAGATGTCTATGCATTATTAGACCCGGGGGCTACACTTTCCTTTGTAACTCTTTATATAGTAGTATATTTCAGTGTCATTCCAGAAATCCTCCCAAAACCCTTCTCAGTCTCTACTCCAGTTGGTGATCTAGTTATAGCTAGATGGGTATACAGAAATTGCCCTGTCACAATTCCCCAGAAAGTCACCTCAGCTGATCTTGTAGTGTTAGAAATGACTGACTTCGATATTATTCTAGGCATAGATTGGTAACATTCCTATTATGCCTCAGTTGATTGTAGAACTAGAATTGTTCGGTTTCAGTTTCCAAATGAGCCAGTCTTAGAATGGAAGGGTAGTACCTCAGTGCCTGTAGGTCGATTCATCTCTTACCTTAAGGCCAGAAAAATAATTTCCAAAGGGTATATCTATTATCTTGTTTGGGTTAAGGATTCAAACTCTGAAACCCCCACTCTTGAGTCAGTGCCAGTGGTGAATGAGTTCCCAGAAGTGTTCCCAAAAGATCTTCCCAGAGTTCCTCCCGAAAGGGAAATCGATTTTGGAATAGATCTTCTTACAGATACCTAGCCTATTTTGATTCCTCCTTACAGAATGGCTCCAGCTTGAGCTTAAGGAATTGAAAGAACAGTTGAAAGACCTTCTAGATAAGGGCTTCATCAGAGCCAGGATCTCTCCATAGGGTGCTCCAATGCTATTCATGCATAAGAAAGATGGTTCTCTCAGGATGTGAATTGACTAGCGTTAGTTGAACAAAGTCACAATCAAGAATAAATATCCCATCCCCAGGATTGATGACTTGTTCGACCAGCTTCACGGTGATAGTTGCTTCTCTAAGATAGACCTCATATCCGGCTATCATCAGCTCAGAGTCAGAGATAGTGACATCCCCAAGATAGCCTTCAGGACTCGGTATGGTCACTATTAATTTGTAGTTATGTCTTTTGGACTAACAAATGCTCCTGCAGCTTTCATGGACTTAATGAACAGAGTGTTCAAGCAGTATATAGACTTGTTCATCATTGTCTTCATTGATGATATGTTCATATATTCTTAGAGCGAGAAAGAGAATGTAGACCATATCAGAGTGGAGTTGCAGACTCTCAAGGATCGCCAGTTATTCGCTAAGTTCAGTAAGTGTGAATTCTAGTTGAACTCAGTTGATTTTCTTGGTCATGTGGTGTCTAGTAAGGGAATCCAAGTGGATTCTCAGAAAATTAAGGCAGTAAAGCACTGGCTCAGACCTACCTCTCCGACAGACATCAAGTCTTTCTTGGGTTTGGCTAGTTATTACAGGAGGTTTGTGGAAGGATTTTCATCCATAGCTACCCCATTGACCAAGTTGACTCAGAAAAAGGTCAAGTTTCAGTGGCCAGATGAGTGTGAGAAAATCTTCCTAGAACTTAAGACTAGGTTGACTACACCTCCTGTTTTGACTCTACCAGAGGGTTCAGATTGCTTTGTGGTTTATAGTGATGCATCCAGGGTCGGCCTAGGTTATTTTTTGATCCAGCTAGGAAAGGTCATAGCTTATGCTTCTAGACAACTTAAGATTTATGAGAATAACTACCCGACTCATGACCTTGAGCTTACAGCTGTGGTGTTTGCCTAAAAGATTTGGAGACACTACTTGTATGGTGTTCATGTTGATGTGTTCATAGATCATAAGAGCCTCCAGTATGTGTTCACCCAGAAAGAGTTGAATCTTTGTCAGAGAAGGTGGCTTGAGTTCCTTAAATACAATGATATGAATGTGCTCTACCATCTGGGTAAGGCCAATGTAGTGGCTGATGCCCTCATCAGACTATCCATGGGTAGTATGTCACATGTTGAGGAAGAGAAGAAGGTGGTGTGATAGGCCAGAATGGGTCAGAATCTTCATTGGTAGCGGAGGTTAAAGAGAAATAGGACAGTTATCCCATATTTCTGCAGTTGAAAGGTGTAGTTCATCAGTAGAGAGTAGAGGTTTTCTCCCAAGGGGGAGATGGTGTGCTTCGCTACCAGGGTCGGTTATGTGTACCTAATGTGGGTGAGTTGAGGCAGCAGATCCTTACAGAAGCCCTTAACTCTAGATATTTTATTCATCCTGGTGCCACTAAGATGTACTGTGATCTAAGGGAAGTCTATTGGTGGAACAACATGAAGAGGGACATTGCATATTTTATGGCTAAGTGTTCCAACTGTCAGCAGGTTAAAGTAGAACATCAAAAACCAGGAGTTGTGACTCAAAATATTAGCATTCCTACATGGAAGTGGGAGGTGATTAACATGGATTTCATTAAGGGTTTACCTCGTACTTGCAGACAGCATGACTATATTTGGGTGATAGTGGATAGAGTTACTAAGTCAACTCACTTCTTGGAGGACTATGCCAGACTCTACATCAGCGAGATAGTCAGGTTGCATGGGGTTCCCTTGTCTATCATCTCAGATAGGGGTACTCAGTTTACATCTCATTTATGGAGATCATTTCAGAAAGGTCTTGGTATTCAGGTGAATCTCAGTACAGCATTTCATTCACAGACGGATGGTCAAGCAAAGCGTACCATTCAGATCTTGGATGACATGTTGAGAGCTTGTGTGACAGATTTCAAAGGTAATTGGGATGATCACTTACCTCTCATAGAGTTCACCTATAATAACAGTTGCCATTCCAGTATTTAGATAGACCCATATGAGTCACTTTATGGGCATAGATGCAAGTCACCAATTGGTTGGTTTGAAGTAGGTGAAGTAGCCTTGATTGGTCCAGATTCGATTCATAAGACTATGGATAAAGTTCAGCTCATCAGGGAAAGGTTAAAGACAACTCATAGTCATCAGAAGTCCTATGCTGATGTGAGGAGGAGAGACCTAGAGTTTGAGATTGATGATTAGGTCTTCCTGAAAGTGTCACCCATGAAGAGGGTGATGAGATTTGGTAAGAAAGGAAAGCTCAGTCCCAGATATGTAGGTCCTTATAGAATCTTGAAAAGGATTTGTAATGTGGATTATGAGTTAAAATTCCCAGCAAAACTAGCAGTGATTCATCCAGTCTTTCAGATTTCTTTGTTGAAGAAGTGTGTGGGTGATCTGGCATCGATTGTGCCTTTAGAGAGTGTGGTTGTTAAGGATAGACTCACCTATGAGGATGTTCCAGTTGAGATTCTTGATCATCAGGTTTGTAGGTTGAGAAATAAGGAAGTCACTTTAGTAAAGGTTTTGTGGAGGAATCAGTCCGTAGAGGGAGCTACTTGGAAAGCAGAAGCAGTCATGATGGCCAAGTACCCTCACCTCTTCCCTTCCGATTCAGTTACATCTTGAGGTAATAGTTCCTCTCCAGTCTCTCAATTTACTCATATGTAATCTATTCCCAGTATCTTGTTCGCTCAGTTATATTCGCATTTCATCATATTTGCATATTCATGGAACTCAGTTCAGCTAGATATCAGTTTCTAATACTCAATTGGTGGGGATCGTAACTCTTTCCCTCCAAACCCAGCTTGTTTAGTCTTCATTCGAGGACGAATGATCCCAAGGGGGAGATATTGTAACACCGTAGGATCTGAACCAGCTACTGGACTATACGTAGTAGGAAAATTTCAGAAAAATTTAAGTTTCCAAGAACCACAGTTAAGATCAAGGACCGTAGGTTGGAACAACGGTATGTCGTCTCAACCGTAGTTCCACTTTATAGTAGACCCCTAGTTCATGGTCCAGGAACGATGAGTCAAACCATGGGCCGTAGTTTAGAACCATGGTCCTTCTTGTCACTCATGGTTTCCCTTAATCATAGGACCATCAGTTCAGGGCTCAGTAACCACGAGTCACATGACAAACCATCGTTCGTACCATGGTCCGTCTTATGGACTCATGGAACCAGAACATCATAGGCTCTTAATCCTTGTCTAAGAAACCATGCGTCAGACGATGAACCTTTGTTCAGAACCACGGTCCATCCTGTGGACTCATGGAATCCTCAGACCAGAGGACCCTCAGTTAAAGCCCCAGGAACCACGAGTTACACGATAAACCATTGTTCGAAACAATGGTCCATCCTAAGGAGTTGTGGTTTCCTCAGATTAAAGAACCCCCAAAGACTCATGAACAGGACCATGATTCAGTTGATGGTATGTCATCCAAGACTACGATCCGTCAACTCATTTGTGGTACCTGAGTCGCACATTTTTTCAGCAGCTTTCTTTTAAATTTCCAAGGGCATTTTGGAATTTTCCTACTTCTTTTAAAGCCTAAGTTACGACGTTTTGGTCATTCTAAGCCTAATTTATTAGTCAAAAAACTACCCAAATCACCTATTCTCCAAAAATCATCAGACTTAGAAAGAAAAGAAGAAAAAGAAGCGACAGTTTTCTCTCAAGAGCAAGCAGGAGGTCTTCTTCAAGCTCAGCCCTAAACCAAAGGGTTTCATCCATAGTTTCTTATCCAGGTATGTGGGATTTCACTAGTGGGTTCCTTTCACCCATTATGTCCCTAGATTTCAGTCAGTTCTTCAGTTCCCATGAAAATTCAGACCTAGGGTTCCTAAATCTTAGGGATTCCCTTCAATTCAGATGCTTTAGCTTAAGTGTTATTAATTACATGTTTCTTGGAGAATTAGCATAGTCACATGTATTGAATTCAGTAACCCTAGCTTGTATTAAAATTCAGTAGTCATAATTTGTACTTGCTAGGTAGATAATTCAGACAATCATGCTTCAGAATAGAATGCCATTATGTTTTAGTATACACGTATATTTTGCATTCTCATATGATTATCAGTATTTGAGCTATCTAGTATTTCAGCTTGCATTTCATTTCTTACATTCAGTTGGGAGTAGACTTAGTACCGAGCGAATGAGTGGATGAAGGCTTAGCTGTCAGACTAGGCTGAGACCTTTAGTAGCTGTCCCTAAATCCCAGAACTATGGTGCCACCGCAGGTATGAAAGGGGTCAACTATCATAATAGGTTGGTCACCCTTGTCCCTTAAGGACATCAGTTTAATGGATCCACATCAGATTTTTTTGTACCCTTGGCAAGGTATGAACACACTTCCATCCAGGGTTACAAGTTGGCCCCATAGTTAGCTCAGCTTGGGGTATATCGGTTAATAGCATCTCCCACAATTGGACTCGTATTGCATTGACCATGTACTCAGTATCTATTTCAATCATTCAGCTCAGCATATTATATGTTCATGTTAGTACTTGGTCATTGCATCCAGTTTATCATTCAGTTTATGCCTCAGTATGTATTTCCATGTTTGGCCTTTATGATTGTTCAGCTTAGTATATATCCCGCATGCTCAGTACATTCAAAGTACTGACGCATATTTTTGTGCTACATTATTGTATGATGTAGGTTCAGGCGCTCACCATCTAGACCACGTTTAGCTCAACTTCCAGTCCTTACTCAGCAGATTTTTTGGTGAGTCCTCATAGTTTGAGGATGATAGACATGCTTTATCTTTTAGTATTTACTTTTCAGTTTCAGATTTTTAGAGTTAGCTGGGGGCATGTCCCAGCAACTCACATCAGTTACAGGCTTTCGGACATAGATTAGATTCAGCTATTGAGTTGCTGGTGTTGTTTTCATTCATCACTATAATCTTTATATATCTTTATATTCAGACTTGTTTGGGCTCTTTCCCACTTCAGATATTAACTTGTTTTCATCATCTTCATAGTTCATGTTTTGTCAGGATTTGTCTAGTTATGCCAGTCCATGGGTTAGCTTGGGGTCACTAGTGACACTAACTACCGTGTTGTGTATAGGGGGTAGCCTCAGGGTGTGACACCCATAAGGCATCATCCAGCTTCCTAGACCAATCTGTTCTATGCACATTTACTATCTTCGCCAGGATTGACTTAATCTCACAATTGGAGACCTCTACTTGCCCACTCGTCTGTGGATGATAAGGTGTTGCTACATTGTGTCTCACCCCATATTTCTCTAATAGAGCCTGGAATAGCTTATTACAAAAATAAGACCATCTATCATTGATAATTGTCCGCGGTGTGCCAAATCTGCAGAAGATATTTCATTTAAAAAATGTTGTGACACTCTTGCCTTCATTATTGGGAAGCGCTACTGCATCCACCCAATTTGACACATAGTCAACAGCCACCAATATATACCTCATACTATTTGACATCACAAAAGGACCCATGAAATTGATTCCCCGTACATCAAATAGTTCAACCTTAAGGATATGAGTGAGAGAAAGATCAGGCTTCCTTGATATACCCCCTTCCCTTTACAATCGATTACAGCCCTTGCGTACTCATGAGCATCCTTGTGGAGGGTAGGCCAATAGTAACCGCATTGCAAAATCTTGTGAGGCTATCTAGGTGCCACCATGATGTCCCTCTACAGGAGCGGAATGGAACGCCTAAAGTATATCTTCCATCTCAGTTTCAAATATGCACCTACAAATCATGGTGTCACCACATACACGGAATAAATAAGGCTCTTCCTAGAAAAACTTTTTCACATTAGACATGAACTTCCTTCACTGATGGACTGTCCTGTCCGAAGGAACTATATCACTTTATAAGTAGTTAGCAATGTTTGGATACCATGGGATCAAATCCTGAGAAGCAGCCAATACTTGTTCATCTGGGAAAGCATCATCAATCTCAAGCTCATCTTTCAGCTGCAACATAGCCTCGTCTTCAAGTCTGGACAAGTGATCAGCCACCTGATTTTCAATACCTTTGCGATCCTTAACTTCAAAGTCAAATTCTTATAGCAGCCGCACCCAACAAATCAATCTAGGCTTCGCATCCTTTTTTGCCATAAAGTACCTGGGATCTGCATGGTCTGTGTGCACAATCACCTTGGTGTCAAGCAAATAAGATATGAACTTCTCAAATGCAAACACCACATCTAGCAGCTCCTGTTCAGCCACAGTGTAGTTCTTCTGAGCAGCATTTACTACTTTGCTAGCTTAGTAAATTGGGTGAATGATCTTTTCTCTTTGCTAGCCTAGGACTGATCCTAGTGCTACTCCACTAGCATCACACATCACCTCAAATGATTCAGACCAATCAGGAGCAACAATAATGGGGGATGAGATTAATTGCAACTTTAGGCACTCAAATGCCTTCAAACACGCCTTATCAAACACAAACTTCACATCCTACTCTAACAGTTTGCACAAAGAATATGCAATCTTTGAGAAGTTCTTTATGAACCTGCGATAGAACCCAGCATGCCCTAAGAAACTTCGGATACCCTTTACTGAGATTGGAGGAGGTAATTTTTTAATTACCTCAATCTTGGCCTTGTCAACCTCAATACCCTTTTTAGAAATCCGGTAACCCAACACAATGCCTTCTTTGACCCTGAAATGGCACTTCTCCCAGTTCAACACCAAATTGCACTCTTCACATCTTTGCAGCACACAACTCAAATGGTCTAAACAATCATCAAATGAATCACCTACAACAGAGAAGTCATCTATGAATACCTCAATAGTGTCCTCTGCCATATCTGAGAAGATTGACATCGTACATCTCTGAAAGGTTGTTGGAGCATTACACAATCCGAATGACATCCTTTTGAATGCGAATGTCCCATATGGACAAGTGAATGTGGTCTTCTCTTGGTCTTCAAAAGAAATCTAAATCTGATATAACCTAAGTAACCATCAAGGAAAGAATACCATCCTCTACCTGGAAGATGGTCTAACATTTGATCTATAAATAGCATCAGAAAATGATCTTTCTTAGTCCATGCGTTCATCTTTCTGTAATCCATGCTAACCCGCCAGCCTGTAACTGGCCTCATTGGAATTAGCTCATTCTTAGCATTAGGAACCACGGTGATTCCACCCTTTTTTGGCACATACTAAACTGGACTCACCCACTTATTGTCTGCAATTGGATAAACCACGCCTGTATCTAGCCACTTGATAATCTCTTTCTTGACCATTTTTTGTATAGGCTGATCTAACTTACGTTGATGCTCAATATGGGGGACAAATTTGGCTCTAGCTAAATTTTGTGCATGTATATGCCTGGTGGGATACCAATTATGTTGGTGATAGACCAACCAATGGCCCTTTTGAACCTCTTCAATAGAGACACCAGAGCCTCAACTTGCCCTTCACCTAAGTCAGCAGCGATAATCACCGGCAAAGTGTTGTTGTTTCCCAAGAAAACATATCATAAGTGTGATGGAAGTGCCTTGAGCTCCAAGACTAGAGCCTCCTCAATAGATGGTCTGGCTGGTGGGTTTACTATATTTTTTAAGTCTAGATCAAGCTTTTTTAGAGCATAAGAGTACAATCCCATACCAGCAAGTGCCTCCACCATGTCAGCGTACTCATCGATGTCGTCCCTATCAAAATTCATGATCACGGCTGCAAGTGCTTCAACACCAAGTTGCTCTTCAATCAAAACTGATAAATGTTCTTCATCCACAACATAAATAACTGAGACTACCCACATGTCATCATGGTGCTTCATTGATTAGCATAGGTTGAAAGTAACTTTTTCATCATTCAGCCTCAATTTCATCTGCCCTGTCTCCAAGTCAACTAAAGCACATCCTGTGGAAAGGAATGATCACCCCAAGATGATGGGGACCTCAAAATCTACCTCACAGTCTAAAATCATGAAGTTCACTGGGAAGATTAAGGACTCCACTTTCACAAGTACATCATACAAGATACCTATTGGCCTCTTCACAGTGCGATATGCCATTAATAGCCGCATTATTATTGGGGTGGGGGCTCTCAAGCCCAACTGTTTGAACACTGCCAATGGCATAAGATTGATGCTTACACCCAAATCACATAATGCCTTATCAAAATAGAATGTCTCAATCATGCAAGGGATAGTGAAAGCTCCAGGATCTTTCCTTTTTTGCACAAGAGAACGGGAAGCTATTGTACTACAGTGGTGAAAATTGTCTGCAGGCTCAAAACTGACAGTTCTCTTCTTCGTAACTAAGTCTTTCATGAACTTTTCATATCCAGGCATCTGCTCCAGTGCTTCAACCAAAGGAATATTAACCAAAAGCTGCTTCAACATAGAGACGAATTTTCTATACTTGTCGTCTACGGCCTTCTTGGCTAGTCTCTGTGGGAAAGGTGTAGGAGATCGAGGCATAGGCTTTACCACTTTATATACCTCATTTTCCATTCCTTTAGTAGTTGGCTCCTTTTCAATTTAGCTTTTATCACCACCTTTTACTTTAGACTCAACTACAACCTCAGTTTCATCTATTTTAAGCTCAGTCGGTTCCTCAATTGCTATAGGGATAGGCGGGTCAAAAATCTTCTTTCTGCTTTGAGTAGTCACCGCCATGCAATGTCAATCATTCTTTGGATTCTGAATTGTATCGCTTGGAAGAGTACCCTTTTGATGCTGCTTCAGGGCCGTAGATATTTGACCCAACTGCATCTCAATCTGTTTGATGGCGATGGCATGTGATTCTTCTTTCTGATTCATGCCTGAGATGTCAGTGCGCATCACCTTCAAGTTACCATTAGTTGACCCTAACTTCTGCAACACCTTAGCCAATATCCCTTTGATTGTTGGTTGCTCAGATCCTGCTTCACAGTTACTAGGAGGGACATGCAGGCCGCTTCTATCATTCTTGTAGCCATCCCTCTTGTTCCAGTCACCATCCCTGTGTCTACCCCTGCTCTTGTCTGTCTAACCAGACTGATTATAGTTGTTATCTCTATCTCTGTTGTTATCTCTATCTCTGTTCCGACCTTGATTTCCTTGGCCATTGGCCCAGAAACCTGCCACTTGATCATTCAAATAGTTAACTTTTTCATTTGATTCGGGCCTATTCTGTCTTTGTTCTTTACCTTGTGAACTTACAACATTCACCTTCTCTGCTCCGTTATTAAGAATTTATTTCGCAATCAAATATACATTTGTCTTTAATCCTGTGACCTCATGTCTAAGCTCTTGCAACTCCTGCTGGTCTAAGGATTTCCCAACGGCACAAGTTCCTACTGCACTCTCAGAATCTCTAGTATGCCAGGCTCTGTTCGTCTTTGAAACTCTATCAAGCATCTCAGAAGCTTCTGTAAAAGTGTTTTCCATGAACGCTCCATTTGTGACTGTATCAGCAACTACCTTAGTGTTAGCATTCAGTGCTCTATAGAAAAACTCCATTAAATGATCTGGAGGGATTTCCTGATTCGGCACCTGTTTTAGTTTCTTATTGAACCTAAGCCATGTCTTATATAGTGCCTCAGTGTTAAACTACATGAAGTTATATATCTCCTACTTGAGCTATAACATCTTTGATGGAGGGAAAAACCACTCCAGAAACTGACTCTTCAATTCCCTCCATGTAAATATTGAACTATCAGAAAGCTCAGTAAGCCACAATATTTCTTCTCCAGTCAAAGAAAATGAGAATAATTGCAACCTGATAGCATCTTGGTCTACCCCTGGAAGGTTGTAAGCCTTGCAGATCTCCACAAAGTTTACCAAGTGCAAATTTGCATCATCGGTGGGCTTGCCAGCAAATAATCCCTCCAGGTTCAGCACCTGCATCATAGTGCTAGTAATGTCAAACTTTGAAGCATCAGGCAGTGGTGGCAATACTATGGGGCTTGTTGTCCCTGCATCATTGAGATCATCATCAACAAGATTGTAGCAAGGGATGTGTCGGGAAGGTTGAATCTGGCAGCCTCTATGCCCTCTCGGTGCAACTGGATCTTGAGGTATATTGCATCGGGTTACCTCATCTCTCACGGCTTGAGAATTTAGTGGAGCTTGATGAGCAACTTCTTGCCTTGCTTGCCTTGCTTGCCTTGCATGTTCAGCTGCAGATTTTTGATTTGCTAGGTCTACGACAACCTAAGCATCTTGCATGATTTGGGCAGCTTCAGCTTTGTCTGTCTGCTGCTTTTGCTGTTCTTCGGCCAACATCCAAGTTGTGGCTGGTTCTGGTATTTCCAAAACTCCTTCCTTAACCATGTTTATCAGAGTTCATTAAAGTTTGGATTCGAATGCAATTAGGGGATTGTCTTCACTCTTTGTACTGGGAATGCACAAGTGTGCAACCTGTGGAACAAACAAAACAACAAAAAAAGTAAAATAAGGACTAATAGTGAAATAACCACAATCTCTCTTAATCCTAAACCATATTCCCCGACAATGGTGCCAAAATTTGGCATGCCCAAATTAGACCTCCAAAAGAAGTATAAAGCAGTCGATGTTCAAATATAGAACCCAGCGAAGGTTAGGATCGATCCCACGAGGAATATAGTAGGACTAGGGTCAACTATGTTTATTCACGCTCTTAGACATTTATTTCCCCAAGGGGGGTTTTAAAGTAACAAGTAATGTTTGTAATTAAGATTCGAACAAGTAACAAAGTCACAGTTTCAAGTGCTGTAATCAATCAGACAAGCGACTAGGGTAGTGTTCCCCATGAATTCGTAATGCAGTAAGGCATTGTACTAGCAATCTAGTCTGGTGTTATGCATGCAAGATCAGTAAGTTAGGTTCTCCTAAGCGGATGGTTGCCAAAATAGAAGAATTTCACCATGCGACTTGGTCAGTCTATGGGTGTTTGCTTTTCTAACCCTTACGAGTGATCCCAGATTAGCTTTCCCTGGTCAAGTTAAAGGTAATTAGGTGAGGGTTGGTAGCCTCAAATCTCCATTGTGTAATCCCCTTTCCTATTTGTTACCCCTTTGGTCAAGCAAGTAGGAATAAGGCGAGTTCTAACGTTTGCAACCGTTAAAAAAGCAATCAAAATGAGAGGAAGAACAATACACGCATGAACACCATTCTAGGATCACTAAGTACTTTGCCTACTTTATTAATCCTTCATGGTTCCCACAACTCTAGTTGTGGATTTAGCTACTCATAGTTGCAAGAGAAAAATCAGATTTTGATGACGAGATCGTGATTATAACTTACAATAACAAGTAAAGAAAATCGGAATCTTGAATTCTCAAGAACACTTCAATAATCAAGAACAAAGACTTGAATTCTCAAAAGTATGGAATAATATTCTCAACAATATGTTATGATGTCTCAAAGTTGCATAATAATTGTGTAACTATCGAAATAAAACCCTAGGGAAGGTACTTATAGACAACAAATACCAAATCCTAACAGAACTAGGAGAGCTGAAATGTGGCACTTTGAACGAGCAAGCCTCACGGGCCATCATGGTTGCCACGAGTGTCGTAGTCTGCCCGTCGGGTCTTCTACCCTTAGTGCAATGTGGTTCTACCTTGTTTCCACGGGATAGGTTGATGGGACGTTGTGGTTCCCACAGGTGTCATGGGTAAACCATCGGCCAATTCATCTGAGGTCCCAGCTAAGTTGTCACGACCCGATTTCTCGGTCATGATGGCACCTACAACCCCCGGTAGGTGAACCAATCCCCGTAGCCCAGAACAGTTAGTAATGGGCTACTATCTAACAAATAAGAGAACAAGACGAATAGAACAGATAAAAGGACTATAAATATATACATATGCGGAAACTAAACCAAACCCCAAGACCTGATATCATAGTATAGAGCCCAAACTACATACATGGAGTGCAAATAATCCAAAACAATATATACAGATGTCTCTGAATGGTAATAGAGTACATGAAGCAAAAGATAAACTAAAGCTAAGCTCCGATCGCCAAGAGCTCACCATCAGTCTGAAGTAGTCCCCAACAGATCTCCAAGCACGAATCACAGCGATCTAATGGCGATGGCCCATGCTAGGATCTGCACCCAAAGATGCAGGAGGGTATGGGTGAGCACCAAATGCGAAGCATAAGGTACCCAGTAGGTATCATAGGCCGACTGGGCACATATAAGATAAAAGCGCAGTAATAGACAGAATAGAAGCAAGCAGTCACAGAAATCAACGAAGGGTACACAGGAACTAGCCCAGAGGGAAATCAACAGAACCACATGTGAGGCCAGTAAGAAGAATATACACACCATAGGCACAGGTGAAAGTAAGAAACAACGCACCTGGGGTCCTTGCAATAACAGTGTATACATAATAAGTTTATGAAATGGACGGTATACCGGTAACCTCAAGTGTAAGAAGAGGGAAAGAGTAATGATAGGCATGCTCAGAGACATGAATCAAACTCAACTAATCATATCAATCTCAAATCCAGAAACTAATAGTCTAGCAGTAACCAATCTCATACTTATCCATAATAGAGAACAATTCTGTAAGTAAATAGCAAAATCTACCTACAGTCCCCCGGCCGCCCATACAACCGAGGAACACAAACAAGTGAAAACAAACCCTCCGGCATCCCATACTACCGGAGCGTACAATCAACAAACAACAAACAAGGGTGGAGCCTCAAACAATGAATGATATGATGCATGAAGATCTCAAGTGAAATGGTATCTCTGTATGTACCTCCTCCGGCGCCGATCCGGCCCAGCAGGTAGGTTCCATGGAAGGACACTGCCCGTATACCTTTACTCCACCGTATACCCCTCCTCCGGCATACGCAGCCCGTAGCCCCTGGCCCGGATGGCAAGGTCCATGGAGGTCCCAGACCCCATACTAAAACTCAGTATCAAAACATGTCGTCCGGAAACAAGTCTGGTATCAAGATAGAGACCCAGTCTCGAATATGCATGCCCAGACCCTGTCCAGGACTAAAGTAGTAGGAAAATATCTCAAAACAAAACCCCTCCAAGGGTGCCCGGGAATAACCGGGAATAACCGGGTCTAAATAGTAAAAAAGTCATCTCAGGTGCTCGATCCGACCGAGGCTAAAAATCATCTCAGGTAGCAAGAAAACTCAACTAGCACCCCGGCCCTGCCGAGTCTAGCGTTAATCGTAAAACTGATGATTTAAAACATAATTTACTTTCTTTTACCCAGGAATATTCACAAGTTAAATCAAACCATTTCCAAATCATTTCCAAATCATTTCCATCAAAAACAGGCCCCCGGGGCCATGCAAGGTTTAGAAAATGGTGCCAGTAGGCCCGAAGCCCAAACCGTAGTAAAACCTGTATAAAACCTCTTTTTATGCATGAAAATGGTATGATCAAACACAATAGCTGCCAGCAGCTCACAATCAACCTATCGACCCTGCACAGGCCCACAGCTACTCAGGAAGCATAACCAGCCTAGAAGGATAATTCTATGCCCGGGACTCGCGGACATTCCCAAAATCCCACCTTCTATGTTCCAGAGTCAACAAGGCCTCACAGGACCACAAGGGTAAATAAAATATATCGGCAAATACTACAAGAAACGGAGGAACAAAAGAAGGCAAATATGAATAAAGCGGTCAAGGTCTGTGGTGCCAACCTAATAAACCCACCCAAGGATGCCCATTAATACAATTTCATTCTATATATGCGGAGTCTAGGGAAAATAAACTGTAACCTACCTGTCGTCCGATGACAAGCTGCTAGAACGACGATGTCCATGCTCGAACCGCTCCGAGAAACTCCGAAATGAAATCAAACTCGAAATTAGGCTTGAATAACTTGACGTGGATAACCGATTTTCTTTTCGGTGATCCAATAAATTATCAAGATCTTGCTTATTGGATTCAACTTTTAATGTGACAAGTGAATGATGTACTGAGGCAATTTTGCACCAAAATTATGTCCCAAAGCAATATTATGCATGTTGGCAGCAATTAGCATTACAAAACGTTGAAGTCAACATAAATGTAATATGCTGCCAACTTAACTAGCTTGCAATACATGCTAAAAGGGACAAGTGGCAGCACACCACATTGTGTGTCCCTCCCCTCCACTTCCACGTGGAAGTGGGGGTTGTTTAACACCTCAATGCCTACTCCGTTATATAAATATTCGGGTATTGCATAAATTCGTGGTATAATAAATATAACTTTTTAAATATACCATAATTCATAGAAAATTATTTCGAATAAAACCTACTATATTATAATAATAAATTTTAACATAACTAAATTTACTATCTCCGTTAAAATATTACAATGTATAAAAACCTTATAAAATAATTACATATACAATTATATCGTAACAAAAATATTTTTCATAAACCTTTAAAATATTTTGAAAAGGTAATAATAATATAATTTTCTACCACCTTCGACTTTTAAATTAGATATTTTCAAGTACGCACGATTACGATACTCAAGAACTCTCTTGGAACCCTCCCTTATGTTTTCTCACTGTTTTGGAACTGAAATCGCGTTTTAAAACGTGAAGTTGAGGCTTAAATCGAGTTTAACCCGACCCGGTTCGCGACCCGGTTCGCAACCCGTTTTCTGCCAGACAGTCCGCGGTAAAACCGTCATAACTTTTTACTCCGAGATCAGTTGGACGTGAGGTTTTGTGCGTTGGAACCTAGACTCGTAGACCTTCGATTTGGTATTTCGTGGGACTTCTAACTCTTTATATATTGAGAGAAAAGCCTTGAGACATTTGACCCAAAGTTCAGAAAATTTATCAAAGAAACTTACGATCAAACAAATGGACCCGGCGCCGAAATACCATTCCCGACAAGCCTTAAATGACTTGGGGCCACTACAAACAAGCTCTAACGGTTCAAGGAAAACGTACACGTGGAAATAACCGGAAGGGTCATTACATCATCCACTACTAAAAAGGACTTTCGTCCTCGAGAGTCAAGGTCAAGGGGGTACCTGAAGGCTAAAATAGCTGCGGATACTGATCCCGCATATCTCTCTCGGTCTCCCAGGTAGCCTCTTCGACTGGACGGTGCCTCCACTGAACCTTAACAACCGGGATCTCTCGAGACCTCAATCTCCTGACATCTCTGGCCAAAATAGCTGCCGGTTCCTCAACAAAGGCTAAACCCTCACCCAACTGAACTGAATCCCACTGCAACACATGGGACTCATCTGGGACATACCGACGCAACATCGAAACATGAAATACAGGATGTATAGCTGAAAACATGGGAGGCAAGGCTAGCTGATAGGCAACGCTACCAACCCTCTGAAGAATCTCAAACGGCCCAATAAACCTTGGGCTAAGCTTGCCCCGCCTACCAAATCTCATCACGCCCTTCATGGGAGATACACGGAGAAACACCAAGTCACCGACACTAAACTCCAAGGCACGGAGCCTACGATCAGCATAATTCTTCTGCCTGCTCTGAGTTGCTCGAAGTCTGTCCTGAATCACTCGGACTCGGTCTAAGGAATCTCGAAGCAAATCTGTGCTTTGTGGCCCAGCACTAAAACCATCAAACCAACCTACCGGTGATCTGCAACGCCTGCCATACAAAGCCTCCAAAGGTGCCATGCCGATACTCGAATGGAAGTTGTTATTATAAGCAAACTCTGCCAAGGGAACAAACTGATCCCAAGAACCTCCAAAGTCAAGAACACAGGCCCGAAGCATGTCCTCCAGAATCTGAATGGTCCTCTCGGACTGGCCATCTGTCTGAGGGTGGAAAGCGGTACTAAGATGAACCTCTGTACCCAAATCTCGCTGAATAGCCCTCCGGAACGGAGATGTGAACTGAGTGCCAAGGTCTGAAATGATAGAAGCTGGGACCCCGTGCAATCGAACAATCTCACGAAGGTAGATCTGAGCTAACCTCTCTGCGCCATAAGAAGTCTGAACCGGCAAGAAATGTGCTGACTTAGTCAGCCTATCAACAATCACCCATATGGAATCAAACCCATGAGAGGTACGAGGCAAACCAACAACAAAGTCCATAGTAATCCCTTCCCACTTCCACTCAGGAATGGGAAGTTGCTGCATCAAACCACCAGGTCTCATGTGCTCGAACTTAACCTGCTGACAGTTCAAGCACCGAGATACAAACTCCGCTATATCCCGCTTCATACCACTCCACCAGTAAAGTTGTCTCAAGTCCCTATACATCTTTGTTGTGCCAGGGTGAATGGAGTATCTAGTACAATGTACCTCATGAAGTATCAACTGAATCAAATCACTAATCCTCGGAACACAAAGACGACTATCAAACCTCAGAACCCCATCTGAATCTAGAGTAGCCCGACTGGTCTCACCCTGAACAACCCGGTCACGAAGGCCACACAACTGTTGATCCTCCAACTGACGGCTCTGAATCTGATCAATCAAAGTAGAACGAACCTCAACACTGGCGAGAACTCTGCTAGGGTCCGACAAGTCAAGCCTAACCAAACGGTTAGCCAAGGACTGGATGTCCCAGGCCAACAGTCGCTCTGAAACTGAAAGAGAAGCTAGGCTACCCATACTCACTGCCTTCCGGCTCAAGGCATCCGCTACCACGTTTGCCTTGCCCGGATGATACAGAATAGTGAAGTCATAGTCCTTCAGTAGCTCGACCCATCTCCTCTGTCTCGAGTTCAACTCCCGCTGACTCGTGATATACTGAAGACTATGGTGATCGGTGAAGATCTCATAGTGAACTCCATATAGGTAATGCCTCCAGATCTTGAGCGCGAAAACTACCGCCGCCAACTCTAAGTCATGAGTGGGGTAGTTGCGCTCGTGAACCTTCAGCTGCCTTGACGCATATGCTATTACTCGCACTTTGAGAACTTGGCATAAAGCCGATGATCTCTCAAAGCCTGGAGTATAACCCTCAAGTGCTGCTCATGCTCATCTCTACTACGCGAGTATATTAAGATGTCGTCTATAAAAACTATCACAAATGAGTCCAAATACGGGCCAAGAACCATGTGCATCAAGTTCATAAAGGCTGCGGGGGCATTAGTCAACCCAAAAGACATCACCAGGAACTCATAATGGCCATAACGTGTCCTGAATATTGTCTTAGGGATGTCCTCCGCCCTAATCCTTAACTATGGTAGCCGGACCTCAAATCAATCTTCGAAAACACGACTGAATCCTGAAGCTGGTCAAACAAATCATCAATCCTCGGCATCGGATACCTATTCTTCACTGTCACCCTATTCAGCTGCCGATAATCAACACACATGCGCATCGACCCATCCTTCTTCTTCACGAAGAGAACAGGAGCACACCACGGTGACACACTAGGTCTAATAAACCCCTTAGCTAACAGATCCTGTAGATGCTCCTTAAGCTCCCTCAACTCAGCAGGAGACATACGGTAAGGAGAAACAGAAATAGGCCTAGTGCCCGGCTCTAGCTCGATAGCGAAATCAATATCTCTCTCAGGTGGAAGGCCTGGCAGGTCGGTAGGAAACACATCGAGGAATTCTCTAACCACAGGAACAGACTCAGGAGAAGTAGGGTCAGCACTAACATCTCGGACATATGCTAGATAAGCTAAAAACCCACGGGAAATCAACTTCCTAGCTCGAAGACCGATGATCCCAGATGGTGCATGGCTAACAGAACCCTGCCACACAACCGGGGATACACCGGGCACAGCTATGGTAATGGTCTTGGCATAACAATCCAAAACCACACGGTGAGGGGATAACCAGTCCATGCCCAGTATCACATCAAAATCTAGCATATCAAGAATCATCAAATCAACCCAAGTCTCTGAATCACCAACAGATAACATACAGGATCTCACAATCTGATCCACTACTAAAGAATCTCCTACTGGGGTTGAAACAGAAACAGGAACAGATAATGGCTCACTAGCCAACCCCAAGCAAGGCACAAAGTAGGCAGATACATATGAACAAGTGGATCCAAGATCAAATAAAGCCATAGCAGACTGATGGCACACAGAAATCGTACCTGTAATCACAACATCTGAGGCCTCTGCCTCTGGTCTCCTAGGGACCGCGTAAAACTGACGACGACCTCCACCTGCCCGACCGCCATCCCTACCACCTGCTCTGCCGCGTGGAGCACCACCTCTACCCTGATGACCACCCCCTCTAGCCAGAGGCTGAACTTCTCGTAAAGGCTCGGCCAACTGAACTGTACCCTGCTGCGGGCAATCTCTAGCAAAATGACCAATCGCACCACAAGTAAAACAAGCCCCTGACGGCCTACTCAATCGAAATGAACTAGCAGATCCCGTATGACCACCACGACCTGATGCCCCAGAAACTGTACCCCTCGAAGACTGGCCGCCATAGCCCTGATGGCTGCTCTGACCCTGCTCGATATGGGTACTGACGAAAGTCTGAAGGGAAGCCTGAACCGGTCGGCTGGACTGACCCTGGGGCTGCTGTGGCTGATGACTCCGGCTCCACTGACCAGGACCTCTACCACAATATCTGGAACCACTATAGACACCCTGATGTCGAGGCCTCTTATCTCTGGACCCCTGATCATGTCGCTGTAAATCCTCCACAGTGCAGGCATAGTCTATAATAGCCTGGAATGACCGACAACTGGCAATCAATATCTCAGCTGGCTGCCTGATCTCTGGCCTCAAACCCCATATAAATCTGCAAATCCTATCTGCCTCGGTAGGAATGATCATAGCTCCGAACGGTGCTAGCTGATGAAAATGGGTCTCATACTCCGAGATAGTCGCAGACCCCTGCACAAGGTGAGTAAACTACTCCCTGTGACGCTCGCGATCACTCTGGGGTAGGAACTTGGCCATAAAGGCCTCATAAAACTCAGACCAGGTCAAAGGAGGTGACGACGGTGGTCTACAAGCAACCTGGGTTCTCCACCATAACTTCGCTGGGCCCTCCAACTGATAGGTAGTATAACCAACCCGTGAGTCTCCAACAAACCCAAATGATGCAACATCTCCTCACAGGTAGTAATAAAGTCATGTTGATCCTGTCCAGAAGTACCAGCAAACCTCGGAGGTGCTAACCTCAAAAACCTACCCAACGCCTTCTGCTCTGACTCTGTCATAATTGGGCGAGGAGCAAGAGGCTGTGCAACAGATGGAACCGGAATGACCTCCGCACGGGGAGCCATAGTAGCAGGCTGCGCTCCTGAGCTCTGTGCACCCAGGGCTGCCCCCTGAGTGGATGTCTGCGCTACCTCAGAAGGCCGCTCTCCAATCACACCCAAAAGCTATAATAGTAATCCCCGAATATCTGGAGACTGAGCTGCGGCTGGAGCTGGCACAGAAGTGGGCACTGGAGATGGTACTGGAGCTGGCACTGGGGCTGGTGGTACCTGGGATGCCCCCTGATCCACATGCCGCTCGGGATCTCTCTCCACTCTAGCAGCTCTAGATGGTGCCACAGATCGAGGGCATCCTCGACCCTTAGCTGGAGTGGGAGGCTCATCTCCGCGTGATGCCGATGATCTCGTACGAACCATCTGCGGAAGAATGAAGTAGAATAAATGAGATTTCCAGAAACTTCAAGGGTTGTACGCACGACACAGAAGCAATGAAAGAGTCGAATTTCCTAAAATGCCACTGTAGCCTCCCAAATATTGAGTACGGACATCTCCGCCCCAATCCGTAGGACTCTACTAGACATTGGCTCCTATATCGATGACACCAGTGAACCTAAAGCTCTGATACTAAGTTGTCACGACCCGATTTCTCGGTCATGATGGCACCTACAACCCCCGGTAGGTGAACCAATCCCCGTAGCCCAGAACAATTAGTAATGGGCTACTATCTAATAAATAAGAGAACAAGACGAATAGAACAGATAAAAGGACTATAAATATATACATATGCGGAAACTAAACCAAACCCCAAGACCTGGTATCATAGTATAGAGCCCAAACTACATACATGGAGTGCAAATAATCCAAAACAATATATACAGATGTCTCTGAATGGTAATAGAGTACATGAAGCAAAAGATAAACTAAAGCTAAGCTCCGATCGCCAAGATCTCACCCTCAGTATGAAGTAGTTCCCAACAAATCTACAAGCATGAATCACAGCGATCTAACGGCGATGGCCCACGCTAGGATCTGCACCCAAAGATGCAGGGGGGTAGGGGTGAGCACCAAATGCGAAGCATAAGGTACACAGTATGTATCATAGGCCGACTGGGCACATATAAGATAAAAGCGTAGTAATAGACAGAATAGAAGAAAGCAGTCACAGAAATCAACGAAGGGTACACAGGAACTAGCCCAGAGGGAAATCAACAGAACAACATGTGAGGCCAGTAAGCAGAATATACACACCATAGGCACAGGTGAAAGTAAGAAACAACGCACATGGGGTCCTTACAATAACAGTGTATACATAATAAGTTTATGAAATGGACGGTATACCGGTAACCTCAAGTGTAAGAAGAAGAGAGAAAGAGTACTGATAGGCATGCTCAGAGATATGAATCAAACTCAACTAATCATATCAATCTCAAATCCAGAAACTAACAGTCTAGCAGTAACCAATCTCATACTTATCCATAATAGAGAACAATTCTGTAAGTAAATAGCAAAAATCTAGCTAAAATCCCCCGGCCGCCCATACAACCGAGGAACACAAACAAGTGAAAACAAACCCTCCGACATCCCATACTACCGGAGCGTACAATCAACAAACAACAAACAAGGGTGGATCCTCAAACAATGAATGATATGATGCATGAAGATCTCAAGTGAAATGGTATCTCTGTATGTACCTCCTCCGGCGCCGATCCGGCCCAGCAGGTAGGTT
The DNA here is from genome assembly GCA_003996215.1 of Jaltomata sinuosa. Lineage (NCBI taxonomy): Eukaryota > Viridiplantae > Streptophyta > Magnoliopsida > Solanales > Solanaceae > Jaltomata > Jaltomata sinuosa. The sequence goes on from QJPP01004176.1 coordinate 117,304, forward strand.
CCATGGAAGGACACTGCCCGTATACCTCTACTCCACCGTATACCCCTCCTCCGGCACACGCAGCCCGTAGCCCCTGGCCCGGATGGCAAGGTCCATGGAGGTCCCAGACCCCATACTAAAACTCAGTATCAAAACATGTCATCCGGAAGCAAGTCCGGTATCAAGATAGAGACCCAGTCTCGAATATGCATGCCCAGACCCTGTCCAGGACTAAAGTAGTAGGAAAATATCTCAAAAAAAAAACCCCTCCAAGGGTGCCCGGGAATAACCGGGTCTAAACAGTAAAAAAGTCATCTCAGGTGCTCGGTCCGACCGAGGCTAAAAATCATCTCAGGTAGCAAGAAAACTCAACTAGCACCCCGGCCCTGCCGAGTCTAGCGTTAATCGTAAAACTGATGATTTAAAACATAATTTACTTTCTTTTACCCAGGAATATTCACAAGTTAAATCAAACCATTTCCAAATCATTTCCAAATCAATCAAAAACAGGCCCCCGGGGCCATGCAAGGTTTAGAAAATGGTGCCAGTAGGCCCGAAGCCCAAACCGTAGTAAAACCTGTATAAAACCTCTTTTTATGCATGAAAATGGTATGATCAAACACAATAGCTGCCCAGCAGCTCACAATCAACCTATCGACCCTGCACAGGCCCACAGCTACTCAGCAAGCATAACCAGCCTAGAAGGATAATTCTATGCCCGGGACTCGTGGACATTCCCAAAATCCCACCTTCTATGTTCCAGAGTCAACAAGGCCTCACAGGACCACAAGGGTAAATAAAATATATCGGCAAATACTACAAGCAACGGAGGAACAAAAGAAGGCGGACATGAATAAAGCGGTCGAGGTCTGTGGTACCAACCTAATAAACCAACCCAAGGATGCCCATTAATACAATTTTATCCTATATATGCGGAGTTTAGGGAAAATAAACCGTAACCTACCTGTCGTCCGATGACAAGCTGCTAGAACGACGATGTCCACGCTCGAACCGCTCCGAGAAACTCCGAAATGAAATCAAACTCGAAATTAGGCTTGAATAACTTGACGTGGATAACCGATTTTCTTTTCGGTGATCCAATAAATTATCAAGATCTTGCTTATTGGATTCAACTTTTAATGTGACAAGTGAATGATGTACTGAGGCAATTTTGCACCAAACTTATGTCCCAAAGCAATATTATGCATGTTGGCAGCAATTAGCATTACAAAATGTTGAAGTCAACATAAATGTAATATGCTGCCAACTTAACTAGCTTGCAATACATGCTAAAAGGGACAAGTGGCAGCACACCACATTGTGTGTCCCTCCCCTCCACTTCCACGTAGAAGTGGGGGTTGTTTAACACCTCAATGCCTACTCCGTTATATAAATATTCGGGTATTGCATAAATTCGTGGTATAATAAATATAACTTTTTAAATATACCATAATTCATAGAAAATTATTTCGAATAAAACCTACTATATTATAATAATAAATTTTCAACATAACTAAATTTACTATCTCCGTTAAAATATTACAATGTATAAAAACCTTATAAAATAATTACATATACAATTATATCGTAACAAAAATATTTTTCATAAACCTTTAAAATATTTTGAAAAGGTAATAATAATATAATTTTCTACCACCTTCGACTTTTAAATTAGATATTTTCAAGTACGCACGATTACGATACTCAAGAACTCTCTTGGAACCCTCCCTTATGTTTTCTCACTGATCCGGAACTGAAATGGTGTTTTAAAACGTGAAGTTGAGGCTTAAATCGAGTTTAACCCGACCCGGTTCGCGACCCGGTTCGCAACCCATTTTCTGCCAGACAGTCTGCGGTAAAACAGTCATAACTTTTTACTCCGAGATCAGTTGGACGTGAGGTTTTGTGTGTTGGAAACTAGACTCGTAGACCTTCGATTTGGTATTTTGGGGGACTTCTAACTCTTTATATATTGAGAGAAAAGCCTTGAGACATTTGACCCAAAGTTCAGAAAATTTATCAAAGAAACTTACGATCAAACAAATGGACCCGGCGCCGAAATACCGGTCCCGACAAGCCTTAAATGACTTGGGGCCACTACAAACAAGCTCTAACGGTTCAAGAAAAATATACACGTGGAAATAACCAGAAGGGTCATTACACAGCTGTAACACCCCAAGATATCTAAGCTAGCATTTGCACATCATTCGACCATTTCGTGATAAAAAAGATTAGTCTCTAATTCACGCTCTCTAAACTTGAATTTTTGTGACATTTGGGAAGTTGCTTGCCTTAAGGTAAGATGATATTTTAGGAAATTGTATTGGGGTATTTAAGTAAACTATTTCAACTATATTTATCTCCAAAATAATAATAGAATATACATGAGATATTTAGCATTTTGGGCAGTCACCTTTTAATCTTGGGCAGCCACCTTTTAAAGATACATGCTAGATTATTTTTGAAAGGTTTGTCATTGTGAATTAAAACTCCTATATGGTCTTTACTTGGAATTATATGAATTATTAGATATCAAAATATTATTCCTTTAACTCTTTTTGAACGGGCCTAATTTTGCTATATAAATAAAAATAATTAATATGTTTGAAATAGAGTCCCTTTTAAATGCTATAGGTATATATTTGTTTTTGTTTCAAAAGTGGCATCCTCCCAAGAGAGTCACTACAAGTGTTGGTATCATAGTCTTAGGTTTGTGGTTCTAGGACTTCTGTTTGTGACCTGTTAGTACATTTTATCTTTTTAGGAATTCTTAGATAATACTCTTTCTTGCATACCTGATAATATATTTTTTTTAGTCTATTGTGTGTATGCATCATGTACATGTCCCTAATGCAATGTGATCTTTCCTTTTGAAGGAATTAAGTTATGGCCTCTTCTTCTAATAGACCTATGGAAGCTGCTCGTGAGGGTTCGGGTAACTCTATTTTCCAACCTCACTTACTAGAAGGGGTTGTAGAGCATCATGCTGATCATAATTACCCTCGTACCAGTGGTTCTGAAGTTGGATACAGTCAGGGTGCGAGAGTTGAGCCACATCCTCATATGGATAATAGTGCTCCTATTATGAACCCTCATTTTCAATAGATGACTGATTTCTTTCATCACTTGGTTGGAACAATGCATGACCCTAATGAAACGAACTATGATAAAATGAGAAAAATAAGTGGAGTTGAGTTCGAAGGCATTGTTGATCCTACTGATGCTGAACAATGGCTTGAGCGTATGGAAAGGGTATTTGAGCAACTAGAGTGTTCGGATGCTGCCAAATTAAAGTATGGTGTCTCACTATTACAAAAAGATGCTTATGACTGTGGGTAAGTGTACCAAATGCCAAAGCAAAACCTCCAGTGCTTACTTGGGATGATTTTGTTAAAGAGTTCAGAACGAAGTATGTACCACCTGCTTATTATGATGCAAATAAAAAGGAGTTTTTGAACTTAAGGCAATAGAGCATGTCTATTTCTGAGTATCAACAAAAGTTTCTCAGGATTTCTTGCTATGCTGGAGGAATTATTAATGAAGAGAAAGAGAAGTGCAGGCACTTTGATGATGGTTTAAATGATTCCATCCGAAAGAATGTGGCAATCCTACAACATGAGAAATTTTGCAAACTAGTTTTAGCCGCCCTTATTTGGAAAGGAGTTAATAAGGAAGAAGCGAGTAGAAAGAAAAACAAATTCATAAGGCCAAAATCATATTACAAAGGTCCATCCAAATGAGGCAGGTTTGATGATTCCAAGGCTGGTAGTGTTAACAGGTCAGCTCAACATAAGCAGAACAAATCAGATTTTTCTACAGCTAGCACTCCAAATTAGGCTAAGGCAAGACTCGTGCACCCACTTGTGCACAATGTGGGAAAAATAACTATGGTACTTATAGCAGGGCTACTGGTGCATGTTTTAATTGTGGTGCCTTTCGTCATAAGGTTAAGGATTGTCCTAATCCTAACCCTGCTCCTTCTTTGCGTACGGAAGGCTCAGTTCATAAACCTACTATTAATTTTCCTCAAGGCAATAAAGGTGCAAGATCTAGAAACACATAAGAAGCGGGTCTAAGTGGAGCTAATAAAACTAGTGGGTCAAGATCAACTGCACAAGATTATGCCATGAGACAGAGGGATGATCAAGATGGACCAGACGTGGTTGTCGGTAAATTTCACTTATTTGGCTTATGTGTTATTACATTATTTGATCCTGCTTCTACACACTCATATATTTGCTCATCACTTGTCTTTCCTGAAAATGTGAAATCTGTGAGTCTTAGCTATGATGTGCTTGTCAAAAGTCCTTTGGGTCATTAGGTTGTTTGTAATCGAATTTATCGAGATTGCCCCTTTATGATTCAAAATCTAGTATTTCCTGCTGATTTGGTTGAAATGCCTTTCCAAGACTTTGATATTATTGTTGGGATGGATTGGATCTATAAATACCATGTAGTGGTGGATTGTAGGTCAAAGAGTGTGACTTTTAAAGATCCTACATTTTCACACATCATTGTTCAAGGTGAGAGATCACTAACATCTAATATTATTTCGGTGGTCTTTGCAAGAAAGATGATTCGTCAAGGCTGTGATGCCTATCTTGCTCATATAGTTGATACACATTTAGAGAGTCCTAGCCTCGAGGAAATACCTACAATATGTGATTTTCCTGATGTCTTCCCTGAAAATCTTCCTGGGTTGCCTCCTGAAAGAGAAGTTGAATTTCCAATAGAGCTTGTTCTCGAAACTACTCCAATTTCTATAACTCCCTATAGAATGGCTCCAGCAGAATTGAGAGAGTTTAAAGTTCAATTGCAGTAACTTCTTGAGAAGGGTTTCATCCATCCTAGTATTTCTCCTTGGGGAGCACCTGTCTTATTTGTAAAGAAGAAAGATGGCACCCTTAGGCTTTGCATTGACTATAGACAATTGAACAAGATAACAATCAAGAACAGATATCCACTGCCTAGGATTAATGATTTATTTAACCAGCTGAAGGGTGCTAACTTATTTTCAAAAATTCATTTGAGGTCTGGGTATTACTAACTGTGGGTAAGAGATCAAGATATTCCCAAAACTACCTTTAGAACTCGATACAGCCATTATGAATTTTTGGTGATGCCATTTGGGTTAACGAATGCTCCTGCGGTGTTCATGGATCTAATGAATCGAGTATTTAAGCCCTATCTTGATCAATTTGTGATTGTCTTTATAGATGATATTCTAATATATTCCAAGAATAGTGAAGATCATGAAAAACACCTCCGCATTGTTTTGCAAATTTTAAAGGAGAAAGAGCTTTATGCTAAGCTTTCTAAATGTGGATTTTGGCTTAGTGAAGTGGCTTTTCTAGGACATGTTATGTCAGCTGAAGGTGTGAAGGTGGATCCTAGTAAGATTCAAGCTATTTTTGAATGGAATCCACCCAAAAGTCCCACAGAAGTAAGAAGTTTCTTAGGCTCAGCAGGATACTATAGAAGGTTTGTGAAAGGCTTCTCCATTATAGCTTCTCATTTGACTAATCTTTTGAAGAAAGAAGTCAAGTTTACTTGGTATGACAAGTGCCAAGAGAGCTTTGAAACTCTCAAATCCTTGTTGACACAAGCTCTTATACTTACTCAACCAACTGAAGGAAAAGAGTATGTTATATACAGTGGTGTTTCTCATCGTGGTCTCGGTTGTGTTCTGACGCAAGAAGGAAAATTTATTTCTTATGCCTCTCAAAATTGAAACCACATAATTGAATTATCCTACTCATGATTTTGAACTTGCTGCTATTTGTTTGCTTTGAAAATTTGGAGGCATTACTTATACGGAGAAGAGTGCAATATATTTACTGATCATAAGAGTTCAAGTACTTGGGTACACAAAAATAGGTGAACTTGAGACAACGGAGATGGCTTGAACTCATCAAATATTATGACTGCACAATTGACTATCATCCGAGAAAAGCCAATGTGGTTGCAGATGCCCTAAGTTGTAAATCCTTTGCAAGTTTATCTTTAAGTCCCTTGTCCTTGCTTCTTGAGTTAAGAGCCACGAATGCTTGTGTTGCACTTAATTCTGATGGTTCGTTCATTGCTAATCTGGAAATCAAGCCAATATTACTTGAACAGGTGAAAGAAGCACAAAAATTGGATGAGAAGCTTGCAAGATTGATCAAAGAAGTTCAAAATGGGGAAAACATGATTTTACATTGAGAGAGAATGGTGCCCTATTTTATCAGAATCGGTTGTGTGTTCCTAATGATGAAAAGTTGAGGAGAGAAATTTTGAATGAAGCACATACTTCACCATATACAATGAATCCTGGAGGCATGAAAGTGTACCAAACCATCAAAGAACACTATTGGTGGAATGGTATAAAAAAGACATTGCGGAGTTTATTTCAAAATGTTTGATTTGTCAATAAATAAAGGTTGAATATCAAGTCCCATTTGGTTTGCTACAACCCTTGTCGATACCATAATGGAAATGGGAGAGGATAACTATGGACTTTTTTTCTGGACTACCTCGCACTCAAAGAAATCATAATGCAATTTGGGTTATAGTAGATAGGCTAACAAAGAGTGTGCACTTCTTGGAAATCAGGGTGGATTATTTACTTGAGTGTTTAGAAGAATTGTACATTAATGAGATTATGAGACTACATGGCATTCCCGCTTCTATTGTATCTAATCGAGACCTGAGGTTTACATCTAGATTCTGGACAAGCTTGCAAGAAGCATTGGGCACTAGGTTGAATTTTAGTACTTCTTTCTATCCCCAAATAGACGGCTAGTCTGAAAGGGTAATACAAGTTTAGGAAGATATTCTTCGATCCTGCATTATTGAGTTTGAAGGTAGTTGGGACAAACACTTGGCTTTGATAGAATTTGCTTACAATAATAGCTACCAATCAAGTATTGTCATGCCTCCTTATGAAGCTCTATATGGAAGGAAATGTCGGGCTTCTCTTTGTTGGAGTGAAGTTGGTGAAAAGAAGCTTATTCGTCCTGAGATTGTGAAACAAATGGAAGATAAGGTAAGAATAATAAAGGATCGTCTAAAAATTGCTTCAGATAGACAAAAATCTTATGTTGATCTTAAGAGGCATGTAATTGAGCACCAAGTTTGTGATAAGGTATTTTTAAAGGTTTCTCCATGAAAGAATATTATGAGGTTTGGCCAAAAAGGAAAACTTAGCCCTCGATTTATTTGACCATATGAAGTACTTGAGAAAGTTGGCCTAGTTGCTTATAAGTTAGCTTTGCCACCTGAGTTGAACAAGATTCACAACGTCTTCCATGTTTCTATGCTTAGAAGATATCGCTCAGGTTAATCCTGACTTGACATATGAAGAATAACCTATCCAGATCTTGGCATGTGAAGTAAATCAATTTAGAAAAAAGATAATTCCCTCAGTAAATGTACTTTGGAGAAATCATGCAGGTAAAGAAGCCACATGGGAGCGAGAGGCGAACATGCAAACTCAATATCTGCATTTATTTCGGGACTAGAATCAGGTAAATTTCGGGGGGAAATTTCTTTAAGGGGTAGAGATTTGTAACACCCCAAGATATCTAAGCTAGCATTTGCATATAATTCGACCATTTCATGATAAAAAAGATTAGCCACTAATTCACGCTCCCTAAACTTGAATTTTTGCGACATTTGGGAAGCTTTTTGCCTTAAGGTAAGACGGTATTTTAGGAAATTGTATCAGGGTATTATGTAAACTACGTCAACTATATTTATCTCCAAAAAGACAATAGAATATAGATGATCTATTTAGCATTTTGGGCTATCTCCTTTTAATCTTGGGCAGACACGTTTTTAAGTAATATATGTCCATGTTTATGTGTAAAAATAATTGACCTCCTCTCCATATTTCAGTTCCTTAAGGCTGAGGAAACCCTGAACTTTCTCTCAATCATATCCCACACAAAATTACCTAGAGAATAACTTGTTCTTTCAGTAAGAACTCAAGACAAACCCCCCTTGTGGTAAGTAACCCAAACTCGGTTTTGGAACTGTCTATCTGTTGGTAATATTAGTATGTCTCTTTGTGTAGAAATCTGTTTTAAGTGAACAAATATATTTTGGAAATATATTACATAGACCTATAACTCTTATGTTTATGTCAAAAGTTTGTTTTTCTGTTATTGGATCAAAAAAGCAGACGCAACACAGGGAAAGTTCTGACCAATTTTTCTGATTTAGGAACCTTCTGTGTACTGCTGTTAGTATTTTGAGCATATATTTTGGTACAAAATATATTTTGTAATACTTTGTGACTCTTTGCAACCCTAATATATGTACCTATAACTTTTGTAAAGACTACAAAGTCTAATTTTTCCGTTTACTTATTCAGAGTTTAGTCACAACACAAGGCAGACAGGCTTTCCAGATTTACGATTTTGGAATTTGGTGCGACTTGCACAAACTAGGCTCACTTTTTATATCTATCTTGTTCATTTTCACCTGCTGAAATTGCTGAATATTAAATAGATATGTGATTGTGTATTCAAGTTATTTATACTCTTGTACGAGCTAAAGGAATTTGTTTGAGGTAGTTGACGCACTTGTTGGTCTATGATTTGAACTCGTCAAGTTGTGGTAGGACTATTTATGTGCTAAAAAGCCAAGGTTTGTGTATAAACTTGAACTTGTACTATCATTGCTTGCTGGAGTATTTTGATTATTGTCTTGAAACTTTTGTTTGCCTTCTCATGACCTTATATCGACATATTGGTATTTTGAATTATTGTGAGATATTCGTTAATTTGCCCACTTGTACGAATTGCTCGATCATTTTGCATTCTTGTTGGGACTTTGTCCTTCTTGTGGCAGTGACTATGTCTCTGTATTGTCATGCCTCTTGATTCGGATCTTTTACCATCTTGACTTTGGATTTGTAGTTCGTCTTAATTATGGAAAACTATCCATTTAAGTACAAACTAAAAATCCATTTTTAATATGGTTCTTGATTCTATTGATTATTGGGTCTCGGCCCTACTTGATACAGGGATTCATCCCTACTTGATATTGGATTAAGCTATGTGTGACGGCATCACGTAAATATTGGGCGAAATTTATTATTTGACATCTCGTGAAATAGTTCGATGAACTGTCTTGACACTTGAGCTTTGAATGTCGATTTTGATACTTGTAATATACTTGTTTACTTGATTTTCAATTATATGTTATATGGAGCTGCCAATAATTTAGAAGGGAATTGGAGAAATCTATGACTCCAGGCCCAAACTTTATACACCACTAAGCTTTGTGCTTAGCGATAGTTGTTTCTATCGTAGGTGACGTTCGAGAAAATAATTAAAGATGGACACTTTAAGTAGACATTTTGGAGCTCTTAGAAGATCACATTTGCATATGGGCATCTATGTTTTGTAGAAATTTTGGGACTTGTACATGATACATATGTTGCACTTGTATATGTAAATATTGGAGGCTTATTTTATCGTAGTACTGTAAATTGTAAACTTGAATTTGGTATCGTGTTGGCTGTTTTGAGGTGTGTAAACTCAGGTCTTGTAATGTATTAAAGTTACATTTGGTTTGTAATTTGCGAAATATAAGAAACTAGTATTTTCTTTACTATTTGGAAGTCCAAAGATGATATACAAAATGATCCTGCAGTTGTGTTTAAATGGAAAAAAAATGAATGACTTTCCACAAGGTACATGTTTGATTATTTTTGAAAGGTCTGCCATCGTGAATTAAAACTCATATATGGTATTTACTTGGAATTATATGAATTATTAGATGTCAAAATATTATGCCTTTAACTCTTTTCGAACGGGCCTAATTCCTCTATATAAATAAAAATGATTAATTTGTTTTAAATGGAGTCCCTTTTAAATGCTATAGGTATATATTTGTTTTTGTTTCAAAAGTGGCATCCTCCCAAGAGGGTTGCTACACTAGCAGCTCTGGTTCATTTTGAAGCGAGTGCATGACATCCCGCCGCAGCTCTCACGAGTAACGTGGCTGGGCGTCTGAGCTTAAGTTCTAGCCTTGGCTTCTCTGGTCCATTCCACGAGCAAGTGTGACGGCTTGTGGTAACTCTTATGCCCGTCCTAATAAGTCATGGGATGGGTTTTTGCCCTTAACTCTCACTGCTTCATTCCAATGTTTCTTCCCACGGGCCGTAGTGGATCCCACGCCCGTAGGGCATGACTTTTAGCCCAGAAACAACAATTTTCCTGTCTTTTTGTATTTTCAATACTTTTCCCTGCACATGTAGCAAACAAGCATCATATCTGATAAAACACACTTAAGAACTCCCAAAATCCTTAGTTTTAAGTGTCAAAAGTGTCGTGAAATCCTGGCATATCAGAAGTCGTAATTCTTCAGTAACTCAATCCATCTTCGCTGCCTAGAGTTCAGCTCTCGCTGACTCATGATGTACTAAAGACTACGGTGGTCGGTGTAAATCTCACAATGAACTCCAATAAGTATTTCCTCCAGATCTTGAGTGCGAAGACTACCGCTGCCAACTCCAAGTCATGAGTGCCTCGATGCATATGCTATCACACGACCCTGCTGCATCATCACACAACCAAGACCAATAGAAGAAGCATCACAATACACTGAGAATCCCTAACCCTCAACTGGCAATGTCAACACCGGATCTAAAGTCAATAAGGCCTTAAGCCTCTGAAAACTATCCTCGCATTGATTCGACCACTCAAATGGGACATCCTTCCTTGTCAGCCTATTCAAAGGTGCTGCTATGGAAGAAAATCCCTCAATGAGCTGCTTGTATTGCCTTGCCAACCCAACAAAATTGTGAACCTTGATAGGAGTAGTAGGCCTCGACCAGTTACGAACGGCTGCAATATTCCATGGGTCTACTCTAATCCCATCCTTAGACACCACGTGTCCTAGGAATGCTACTGACTCAAGATAAAACTCGTACTTTGAGAACTTGGCATAAAGCCGATGATCTCTCAAACTCTGGAGTACAATACTCAAATGCTGCTCATGCTCCTCTGCACTCCGCGAGTATATCAATATGTCATCAATGAAGACTATTACAAACAAATCCAAGTACGGCTTGAGAACCCTGTGCATCAAGTCTATGAATGTTGTGGGGAATTAGTCAACCCAGAAGACATCACCAGGAACTAATAGTGGCCATAATGTGTCCTGAATGTTGTCTTAGGGATGTCCTCTGCCCTAATCCTCAACTGGTGGTAGCTTGACCTTAAATCTATCTTAGAGAACATGGCCGAACCCTGAAGCTGATCAAACAAGTCATCTATATGCGGTATTGGATCCCAATTCTTCATAGTCACCTTATTCATATGCCGATAATCAATACACATCCGCATCGAACCATCTTTTTTCTTCACAAACAGAATTGGAGCACCCCAAGGCGACACACTCGGTCTAATGAAACCCATAGCTAACAAGTCCTGAAGCTGAACCTTAAGCTCTCTCAACTCAGCTGGAGCCATACAATACGGAATGGAAATGGGACTGGTGCCCGACTCTAACCTAATGTCAAAGTCTATATCTTGCTCAAGTAAAAGGCCTGTCATGTTGATCGGAAACACATCTACGAACTCCCTAACCACAGGGACTGACTCGGGAGAAGAAGTGTTGATTATAACATCCTAGACATATGCTAGATAAGCCAAACACCCATGCAAAATCAACTTCCTAGCCTGAAGACAAGAAATAATCCTGAATGATGCATGACTAAAAGAACCTTGCCACGTAACTAGGGATACGCCAAGCATGGCTATTGTAATAGTCTTAGCATAGCAATCCAAAACTACTCGGTGAGGGAATAACCAGTCCATGCCCAGAATCACATCAAAATCTAGCATATCTAATATCAACAAGTCAACCCAAGTCTTAAGACCACCAACAACTATCGAATAGGATCTAAAAACCTGATCCACTACTAAAGAATTGCCTACCGAGGTAGCAACAGATACAAGAACAGATAGTGGCTCACTAGCCAACTCCAAAGAAGGAACAAAGTAGGCAGATACATATGAACACAAAGATCCAGGATCAAACAATGCTAAAGATGACTGGCGGTAGATAGAAAATGCACATTTGATCACCACATCTGAGGCCTCCTCCTACGGTCTACCACGGACCACATAGAACAGACATTAACCACCACCTGACTGATTACCATCCCGACCACCTATACTACCACATTGGGCATCACCTCTACCCTGGGCACCACCTCCTCTAACTGGTGGCTGCACTAATCTCAAAGGCTGAGCCAGCTGAACCAGCTGAGCAGCTGGCTGAACTGTACCTCGCTGGGGGCACTCTCTGGCATAATAACCAATGGTACCACACTCATAGCACAACCCTGACAGCCCACCCTATCGAGAAAAACTGGCTAAACTGGTATGGCCACCACGGCCTGATGCCCTAGATGATGTACCCCTCGATGACTAACCATTGTAACTCTGATCATGATGAGGCCCAATAGAAGTCTGAAGCGACACATGAACTGGCCCTCTAGACTGACCCTGCTGATGTTGTGGATGATACCCTCAACCCCACTGGCCTAAACCTCTACTATCGAAACAGGAACTATTGTAACTGCCCTAATAGCGTGGCCCTTTATCTCTAGCCCCAGGTTTATGACAATGCTAATCCTCCATAGTGCGAGCATGGTCCGCTATAGCTTGAAATGGTTGCCCACTGGCAACTAGTATCTCTGCAAACTATCAAAGCTCGGTCCTCAACCCCTAAACAAATTGACGAACCTTGTTTGTCTCTGTAGGAATGATCATAGCCCCAAATAGAGCTAGTTGATGAAAATGTGTCTCATACTCAGCCACGGACATAGATCCCTGCATCAATCTGGTAAACTGCTCTCTACGATGCTCACGGTCACACTGAGGCAAGAACTTGGCCATAAAGGCCTCATAGAACTCTCTCCAATGCAACAGAGGAGACTGAGATAGTCTGCAAGCTACTTGGGCCCTCCACCAAAGCTTAGTTGTGCCCTCCAGTTGATAAGTAGTGTAACAAATCCTGTGAGTATCCAATAACCCAAGATGATAAAGAATCTCTTAGTAAGTAGAAATGAAGTCATAAGCATCCATTTCGGGAGCACCGTAGAACCTCGGCGAAGACAATCTCAGAAACCGGCCCAAAGCCTTTTGCTCTGACTCTGTCATAACTGGGCGAGGAGCAAGAGGATGAGAAACTGTAGGTACTGACAGAACCTCTGTTGGAGGAACCGCAGTAGCAGGCTGCTCTCCTGAACTCTGAACACCTAGGGCTTCCCCTTAAGCTCACCCTATGTCTCGGTGGCCCTAAAGCACTGCACGAGTCTGCGCATGTCAATGATGATAGCTCACACTCAAATCTTCACCAGAAGATGTAAAAGTGTAGTATGAGCACCAATTACAAAGCAACGGGTACCCAGTAGGCATCATAGGCCGATTGAGCATGTATAAGATATAAAAGCAATAAATAGCATATGAGAAATAAGTAGTCACATAAACAAATAGAGGAAAACACATAGAAGCTAGCAACAGATAGAAAACAAGGAGAAACAAGTATACTATGCTAGCACAGAAGATATATATCAAAGAATGCAGGTTAAGGAGCAGAAAACACACCCAGATCCTTGCAACAACAATATATATACATGGAGTTTAAGAACATGGCGGTATACCGGTAACCTCAAATAAAAGGGAAAGAAGGAAAAGCAACATGCATAATCATGCTAACAGTATAATTCACAAGGTAAGGATGAACGAACAATAACCCACAAGTAGTTATAATATGAACAAGTACTATAATAGGAGCTAGTAAGTTAATCTACCTACAGTCTCAACGGGCGCCCATACACCCGAGGAACACATACAAGTGAAAACAAAACCTCTGGCATCCCATACTACCGGAATGTACACTCAACAAGAACTTAACAAGGGTGGAACCGTTCAAACAATGAATGATATGATTTGAAATGTTAGGTGGTATCGTATGCACCTCCTACGTCTCCTATAGGACCAGCAGGTAGGACCTATGGAAGGCTTCCCCCATATACCTCTACTCCTCCGTATATCCCTCTTTCGGCACGCTTGGCCCGTAGCCCCTAGTCCGATTGGCAAGGTCCATGGAGGTCTCTGAGACCATATACAAACTCTCAGTATCAATACACGTGCCCAGAATCTATTCAGGTCTAAAATCAGTAAAAAGGTCATATCTAGCACTCTGGCCTAGCCGAGCCTAGTATCGTATCAAATTAGTAAAAAAGAATTCTAGCACTCCGGCCTAGCCGAGTCTAGAATCAGTGTGAAAACCATTACAAAATCTATTTTACCTTAAGAAACTCCTTAAAACTAATTTTAAGTCCATTTCAAACCATTTATACTGAAAATGGGCCCTCGAGGCTATGCAAGGTTTAGAAAATTGGTGATAGTCAGGCCTCGAACCATAATAGTAGTAAAACCAATGCAAAAAAACTCTTTTCATGCTAATGATAAAATGCTCGAATACAACCAATAGCCCAATGGCTCACAATCAACCTACTAGCCCTGCACAAACTCAATATGCTCTATAGCACAGATAACCAGCATATACTAGTGAATCATTATCCAGGACTAACGGACATTGCCCAATTATCCCACCATCTATGGTCCATAGGAGAAATACAAAGCCACACAAGGCCATAAGGGGTAATACTATAAAACAAGTTCAAATACTAAAGCCAACGTAGGAAATAAGAACGAACAGGAAGAAAGGGACAAGGTCTAGGATGCCAACCTAGTAAACCCAACCCAAAGATGCTAGATAGTATGATTATATCCTATATAAGGAAAGTCTAAGGTGGGTAAGTCGTAACCTACTTGGCATCTGATAAGCCGGTAATCTACCAACTTATTGAGCCTAAATTCATGAATTATTTCTAGGTATTGAATAGATTTAGAGGTTCTTATAGCCTTTATTAATGTCTATGCAGGTACTTTTGATAAATGATGAGAAACAAGGAAATGGACCCAAAAAGAGCTCAAAAGGAGTAAACTGTGAAGTGTTTCAAAAAGCTGGAGATTCTGACCTGAGATGTGGTGGTCGGGCGACACACACAAGCTGAGGTGCGAACCGCACCTTCTCCGCATAAAGTTGCAAAAGCCACTGAAGAATATGTTAAGAGGTATGGTCGATGTGTGATGCGCACATCCCAAGGTGTAAACTGCACCACCTTTGCACGAAGCTCTCAATTTCAGCTAAAGTCACTGGTCTAATCGAAGAAGGTGTGCGATGCACACATCACGACATACAAACCGCACGTCGTGCCGCACACCACCCAAAGGGGAAATTTTGTCCTAAATTTTTATGACATTTTGGGAAGCTCTAAAAGGCTCATGTAGGCTCATTTGTAAATATTCTTCTTCACTCCTAAATATTTTAGAAAGCTTTTTACCTCAAGAATAGGTTTTACTCTCAAAAGAGAAGAGGGTTTGAATCCATTCTCTTGGTTAACCATTTGTGCACTCAAATTGAGCTTAGAACTTGAGATTTAGCTCTACTGAAGAGCATTTTGACTTACCCATTTGGTATATCTCTCTCATTTGCTATGGGTGGATAATTTCTCTTGTTTAGGGGTGTGTTGATAATGGGTTCTTGACAAATGGGTATGGGTGTTGTTAATTCATCTTTATAATTGCTTATTTGACATGGGTCTAGTAGTTTCACCAAGTTTTAATCCTAAAATTGGTGGTTGCAAACATTAATTTTCATTACTTGACTATGTGATTGCTTGAAAGAGGATTTCATGGTTTCGGATGTGAAATTTCTAGTGGGAACTTGGGACTCCATCTAGATTTGAGGCTATAAATAGCTCTTATCGAAGGAATCACCTACTTAAAGGTCTAAGCTAGAGATAGTGTGACCTCCCTAAGCTTAGGTTGGTTGTTTTTCGATCAAACGGATGATGCTCTAACCAAGATCATCGGATATACGGTTGTTGATCGAGAGATAACAATCCATACCCATAACCAATTCTACTTATGTCAATAAGTAAGAACAAATGTGAATTGATAATCACCCTAGCCCATGAATAAAGCCACATCAGATACACATCCCTAGTCCCCTACTCGATTTGGTTCACCCACTTTTGTTTATTTGCTTTTATTTGAATTGTGATTGTAGTGACAATATCCCAATTCTTCCCAACCTTTTACTTTTCTTGTTTAAGCACTTACTCTCATCTTGAACTCAATCTGATATAATCTTAATTTAGCTAGCTCCAAGTCCCTTGGGTACGAGCCCGACTCTCGTTGGGAACTATAATTTTTGTTTTGCTGCACGATCACCATGACCTCCAAATTGGGGAGAACTATTTGAGCGTTCATCAAAAATGGCGTTGTTGCCGGGGACTTGAGTTGTTAGCTATTTTTTATTGTTGATTTGAAGTCACCTTGAGAGTACTTGCTTCTTTTACTTTTATGTGTTGTTTATGTTGTGATTAAGCAGGCTAGCCTATGAATAAGGCCGACGATAATGAGAGCGTTGACAGCTTCATGGAGGCCGACGAGGCTGAGCCTATGATGCAAGGAGGTGTAGGTGCAATCCGCCTACCCCCACAGTGGGAAATGTTATCTTTCATGTGACTAGCACCATGCTCCACTTAATCCAAATGAAGAGCCTATTTAGTGGAGCAACACACAAAGATGCCAACTGGTATATTCAAAATTTTGTGGAGATTTGCCAACCGTTCATTTTTCAACATATCTCTTAAGAGTCCATCCGACTACGCCTATTCCTTTTTTCCTTAATGGGGGAAGCCACGACGTGGTTGGAAGAGTTGTTGGATGACTCTATCACATCTTGGGCCGAGTTGGTTAAGGCATTTACATCAAGATTCTTTCCTCCATCTTGAATGATGAAGCTAAGAGATGAGATTACCAACTTTAGGTAGCTCCCAGATGAGCCTCTACATGAAGTTTGGTTAAGGTTCAAAAAGAAGCTTCTCTTGTTCCCGAACCATGAGTTGTCGAACAATGTATTGCTACAAAGTTTCTATCGGTCGTTGAACTCTCTAAATAAGTCAGTGGCTGACAACCTTGGAGGTGTCACCTTCATGGACTTAGAATTTACCATTGCCTCGACTTTGTTAGAGCTAATGACAAAAACTAATCAAGCTTAGCATACGAGAGAAGCTGATGTACAAACTTCGGGAGGACCTATATCCATCTTGGTTAATGAAATGAGAAGAAGGATGAGGAGCGTGAAGAGACAATGGCCAAAATGATGACACAAATTGATCTAATAGCCAAGCATGTGATGGGAGCGAGTGGTGCTAAGACAGTGAATGCAGTGAGTACATCAGAAATCAAAGTGAGTGATGATGAATTAATGACAGTGGTTGATGGCAAACTGTGCTTTGTGTTAGTGGGTTCTCATCCCGGGTATTATCTCCTGAGGGAGGAGAACCAAGTTGGATTTGATACAAAGAAAGAGATGGAAATTGGTAGGAGAGAGACAAGGATGGTGATCGTTCCAATCACCGGAGTTCTAATCCCTATATCCCTCTGAACAAGGTGGACTCTCTCTACCAACCAGGCACAAGCAACCCTGGCCATTCCAAGTTAGAGGGCATATTGTCCTTGGTTCTTAAAAAGGTGGATACTACAAATACGGGAGTGAGCTAGCTAAAGAGTGAAGTCTCAACACTTTACCAAACTGTGAGCTCCCACTCAGCCTCGATCAAGCATCTTGAGACCCAAATGAACCACCTATCTAGCCAAATGAACCCGAGGATGAAAGGGACGTTGCCTAGCGACACCATCACCAACCCAAAGAATGATTGATTGAGGTTGTATCATCATGCCGTGATGTTAAATCAAGCACTTCTTGGGAGGTAACCCAAGTTTCTTTATTTATTTTTTGGTTATCTATTGTTATTTTTGAGGTGTGTTTGTAGGAAATGCATGGATGGAAAAATAAACAAGGGTAAGCAGGGAAAAAATGGGTTGTGCAGCAGACTATGCGGACTACACAAGCAATTGTGCATGTCACACAGTGCACCGTATACCAAAACAGACTTCCTGAAAAAATTTGAAAAATTTGGAGGCGATGTGCGCTACGCCGTGCGGATTGCACGAGCCCAAGTGTGCGTCGCACCTCCATCGCATGGCAAAGCAGACGCTTGGGCAAACCAGGGGAGAAAAAGGGGTGATGTGTGAAACGCCATGTGGTTCGCACCAAGGCTGGTGCGAATCGCATGTCGTGATGCATGAAAGGTAAATTTGAATTTTAATTGACCTAACTCATTGACTGACCCGACCCGGAGACGACCCGACTAACTTTTCTTTTTAAACCTGCCTCTCTTATCCTCCTTCCACCATCTTTTCTCTCAAACTCCCAAAATTCTCTGCCAAAACCTTCCACAAACCCCTCTACTTTTCCAAAAATATTCTTCTCCTCTCTCTCAACCATCTCCACTGCTACACCAACGCTGCTGCCATCGTTCTCCGGTGAGGTTTGCTTGGGTCACCATTGTTGAAGTTCAAAAGCTTTAATTTTCACTCCTCCTTTTGTAATCTTCACTTGTGGTAAGTTTTCCAATGTTAAATACTTGCTTTTATGAAAGTTTGGAACTCATATTATGAAGCATGCCTAGTAGAATTGCCATGTTGGTTTTGGGTGAGATCTGAAAATTTTGGGTCCCCAATTTTGAGTTGTATTGATGATTTTGCTTACTTCCAACTTGGTAGAACTTGAATCTTGTAAATGCGTGTTGATTGGTAGTAACTTTTAGCCTTGAAATTTGTGTTTGGGGTGAAGTCTGAGTAACCCACTTGTTATTGATGAATGAGTTAGCCTGATGATAGATTGGGTGACATCATTCTTAAGGGCAAATCATCGTTTGTCATAAGGTTTTGATTGGAAATTGACTCTTGAGGCTAAATTTTGCTGATTTTAGACCCATGATTATTGTTGAGAATTATATGTGGGGTGTATGATCTTATGCGGGGATGGGGTTAATTATTGCTAAAATTGTTGGTACCTATTATTGCAAGTGAAGGCTTGATGTTCCCGACGATAGATGGGGTAACGTCCATCTTAAGGGAAGTCGTTGAGTTGCTTTCTTACTTGTTGTTGTGTTAATGGAAATCCGGGGAAGTCTGAGTACCCGAAAGTTATGGTCATGATATCTCTTGTCCCCTTTTGGTTATTTTTGATTGGTTTGCTGCGTGGTGCCTAATGATTAATTATACCTTGATCTATGGATCATATGCGTAACTCACAAGAACACAAGGAACCTAAAATTCTGATTGTGCCTTTGTGCACTTCGCATATGATGCATAGATCTTGATTTGCGAGTTGCATAAGGCATCGCATTATGTTGAAAAGAGGAATCCAATCACTGCTTCGAGAGGCAACATATGGTGTGATGTCCACTTTGTATGGTGAAAATCGCACCACCTTCGCACCTCGATGGAAAATCCCTATAGGTTTCTGTTTGCTTGTGCGATAGCACATGCGATGTGCACTCTCTCTGGTGCATTTCGCATGTGGTTCGCACAAGCTGACAGTCACCTACTTTGTTTTTCTAGTCCGTTGCATTCCAACTTGTGTAGTTTGCTAACTTCTTTTTAGGTTTTGTTTTGTTTTTGGCTCACAATCTCTGGATGCAGAACATGTCTTTTAGCAGGAGGAACACGGGAGACCAACCAAGGAAATTGCTTGTTGCTGAAGAAGCAAGGCTCGAATTTGGTGTGGAAGGCATGAAGGCCATCTACACCCCGGACAAGGGTAGAACATTCAACGAAGAGCAGATCTTCAACTTAGGGGAAGTTGGGGCTGAGGTTCCCAACATACACTAATAATTTGCTGAACGAGATTGGTACCCTTTTCAAGATGTCCCTGGGGGATACTACGAGGAAGTCATGCGGGATTTCTTTGCTGCCTATCAAGCCAGGTAGGATTCAAAAGCGTATAGAGGAACGGTAGAGAAATTCTCCAACCTGAACTCAGTTGTGGTCAGGAGCAAGAAAGTGTGCATTACCCCCGCTTCCATCAATACCATCTATTGAGAAAACTCAATCGAACCTGCACCGGGTCTCATGGCTAAATTGCAAGCAAAAGTGAAACCATATCGTGAAACTGATGCTATCCTTGCTCCTTCAACTCCTATGTGGGCCACTGTGGGAGGTGACATCCTGAGAAGAACTATGAGTGGATAACTTCTCTTGTCTAGGGGTGTGTTGATGATGGGTGCTTGAAAAATGGGTGTGGTTGTTGTTAATACATCTTTATAATTGCTTATTTGACATGGGTCTAGTAGTTTCACCAAGTTTTAATCCTAAAATTGGTAGTTGCAAATATTAATTTTCATTACTTGACTATGTGATTGCTTGAAAGAGGATTTCATGGTTTCGGATGTGAAATTGCTAGTGGGAACTTGGGACTCCATCTAGATTTGAGGATAGAAATAGCTCTTATTGAAGGAATCACCCACTTAAGGGTCTAAGCTAGAGATAGTGTGACCTCCCCAAGCTTAGGTTGGTTGTTTGTCGATCAAATCGATGATGCTCTAACCAAGATCATCGGATATATGGTTGTTGATCGAGAGATAACAATCCATACCCATAACTAATGCTACTTATGTCAATAAGCAAGAACAAATTTGAATTTATAATCTCCCTAGCCCATGCCTAAATCCCCATCGGATACACATCCCTAGTCACCTACTCGATTTGGTTCACCCGCTTTTGTTTATTTTCTTTTATTTGAATTTTGGTTGTAGTGACAACATCCTAATTCCCCCCAACCTTTTACTTTTCTTGTTTAAGCACTTACTCTCGTCTTGAACTCAATTTGACACAATCTTAATTTAGCTAGCTCCAAGTCCCTTGGGTACGACCCCGACACTATTGGGAACTATAAAATTTGTTTTGCTGCACGATCCGCGTGACCTTCCACTTGGGGAGCACGATTTGAGCGTTCATCAGCGTTCGATGATAAGCCACTAGAAAGCTGACGTTCGAGCCTGAACTGCTCTGAGAAGCCCCGAATAACAGTTAAACTATCAAAAACATAATCTATGCATTAAGACAAAGCTAACAACGCCCATATTTCTAATAATTTATCCGGGTCAAGATCTGGGTCAAAAGTGGACCCGTAGGCCCTGTAATTCAAAACCAAAAACAAAAGTTACCATAAGGTTCCCAACCTCGACAGGAACACATGCTCATAAATTTAGCAAAATTCGGTCAAAGAGAAGGCCTAAAATAGCTCGGAGATGAGGAGGGATCAAAAATCCAAAAACTCTACAAAATCAAGAATAAAATGGAGAATTACTTACCATGGAGGAAGGGAACAAAGTCAATAAGGTGAAACTCGTGCCTTAACGAACAATCAGACCCAACAAGCAGCTATAATACAAGAATCAACCCCCACGCTAAGATAAGAATCATCAATGGAGGTTTAGCCAAGTCTATGGAAGAATTAGAGAAGAGGAACTTACGAAAACAAGGAGGGAAAAAGGTTTTGAGTGAGAGAGGAAATGAGAAATGAAGCTGAAAATTCAAGGAAACCAACTTTTATAGTGCAGGTACGACATTTTGGTCATTCTAAGCCTAATTTATTAGTCAAAAACTACCTAAATCACCTATTCTCCAAAAATCATCAGACTTAGAAAGAAAAGAAGAAAAAGAGGCGACAGTTTTCTCTCAAGAACAAGCAGGAGGTCTTCTTCAAGATCAGCCCTAAACCCAAGGGTTTCCTCCATAGTTTCTTATCCAGGTATGTGGGATTTAACTAGTGGGTTCTTTTCACCCATTAGGTCCCTAGATTTCAGTCAGTCCTTCTGTTCCCCATGAAATATTGAGATCTAGGGTTCCTAAATCTTAGGGATTCCCTTCAATTCGGATGCTTTTGTTTAAGTGTTATTAATTACATGTTTCTTGGAGAATAAGCACAATCACATGTACAGAATTCAGTAACCCTAGCTTGTATTAAAATTTAGTATTCATAATTTGTACTTGCTAGGTAGATAATTCAGACAATCATGCTTCAGAATAGAATGCCATTATGTTTCAGTATACACATATATGTTGCATTCTAGGATGATTATCAGTATTTGAGCTATCCAATATTTCAGCTTGCATTTCATTGCTTACATTCAGTTGGAAGTAAACTTAGTACCGAGCGGACGAGGGGATGAAGGCTTAGTGGTCAGACTAGGCTGAGACCTTTAGTAGCAGTCCCCAATTCCCAAAACTACGGCACCACCATAGGTATGAAAGGGTTCAGTTGTCATATTAGGCTGGTCACCCTTGTCCCTTGAGGACATCAGTTTAGTGGATCCACGTCAGATTTGTTTGTACCCTTGGCAAGGTATGAACACCCTTCTATCTAGGGTTATAGTTTGAGCCCATAGTTAGCTCAGCTTAGGGTATGTCGATTAACAGTAGCTCCCACAGTCAGACTCATATTGCATTGACCATGCACTCAGTATCTATTTCATTCATTCAGCTCAATATATTATATGTTCATGTTAGTACTTGGTCATTGCATCCAGCTTATCATTCAGTTTATGCTTCAGTATGTATTTCCATGTTCAGCTTTTATGATTGTTCAGCTTAGAATATATCCCGCATGCTCAGTACATTCAAAGTACTGACGCATACTTTTGTGCTATATCATTGTATGATGTAGGTTCAGGAACTCAGAATCCACACCGCATTTAGCTTGATTTCTAGTCCTTACTCAGCAGCTTCAGTGGTGAGTTCTCATAGTTCGAGGATGATAGACATGCTTTATCTTTCAGTCTTTACTTTTCAGTTTCAGATTTTTAGAGTTAGTTGGGGGAATGTCCCAGCAACTCACATCAGTTAGAGGATTTCAGACATAGATTAGATTTAACTATTGAGTTATTGGTGTTGTTTTCATTCATCACTATACTCTTTATATATCTTTATATTGAGACTTGTTTGGGCTCTTTCCCACTTCAGATATTAAGTTGTTTTCAGCTTCCGCATAGTTCATCTTTTGTCAAGATTTGTCTAGTTATGCCAGGCCATGGGTTAGCTTGGGGTCACTGGTGACACTAAAAACTGTGTTGCATCTAAGGGGTAGCCTGGGGGCGTGACACCCATAAGGCATCATCCAACTTCCTAGACCAATCTGTTCTATGCACATTTACTGTCTTCGCCAGGATTGACTTAATCTCACGATAGGAGACCTCTACTTTTCCCACTCATTTGTGGATGATAAGGTGTCACCACACTGTGTCTCACCCCATATTTCTTAAGTAGAGCCCGGACCAGCTTATTACAAAAATGAGACCCATCATAACTGATAATTTCCCGTGGTGTGCCAAATCTGCAGAAGATATTTCATTTCAAGAATGTTGTGACACTCTTGCCTTCATTGTTGGGAAGCGCTATTGTCTCCACCTAATTGGACACATAGTCAACAGCAACCAGTATATACCTCATACCATTCGATATCACAAAAGGACCCATGAAATTGATTCCCCGTACATCAAATAGTTCAATCACAAGGATAGGAGTGAGAGAAAGCTCATTCTTTCTTGATATCCCCCCTTCCCTTTGTCATCAATTACAGGCTCTTGCGTACTCATGAGCATCCTTGTAGAGGGTAGGCCAATAGTAGTCGTATTGCAAAATCTTGTAAGGCTATCTGGGTGCCACCATGATGTCCCTCTACAGGAGAGGAATGGCACGCCTCAAGTATATCTTCCATCTCTGTTTCAACTATGCATCTACAAATCATGGTGTCACCAGATACACAGAATAAATAAGGCTCTTCCTTGAAAAACTTTTTCACATCAGACATGAACTTCCTTCGCTGATGGACTGTTTGGTCCGGAGGAACTATATCACTTGCTAAGTAGTTAGCAATGTCAGGATACCATGGGATCAAATCCTGAGAAGCAGCCAATACTTGTTCATCTGGGAAAGCATCATAAATCTCAAGATCATTTTTCAGCTGCAACATAGCCTCGTCTTCAAGTCTGGACAAGTGATCAGCCACCTGATTTTCAGTACCTTTGCAATCCTTGTCTTCAAAGTCAAATTCTTGCAGCAGCAGAACCCAATAAATCAATCTAGGCTTTGCATCCTTTTTTTCCATAGAGTACGTGGGAGCTGCATGGTCTGTGTGCACAATCACCTTGGTGCCAAGCAAATAAGATCTGAACTTCTCAAATGGAACACCACAGCTAGCAGCTCCTGTTCAGTCATAGTGTCATTCTTCTGAGCGGCATTTACTTCTTTGCTAGCTTAGTAAATTGGGTGAATGATCTTGTCTCTTTGCTGGCCTAGGACTGTTGCTAGTGCTACTCCACTAGCATCACACATCACCTTGAATAGTTCAAACCAATCAGGAGAAACTATAATGGGGGATGAGATCAATTGCAACTTTAGGCACTCAAATGCCTTCAAACACGCTTTATCAAAAACAAACTTCACATCCTACTCTAACAATTTGCACAAAGGATGTACAATCTTTGAGAAGTTCTTTATGAACCTGCAATAGAACCTATCATGCCCTAAGAAACTTCAGATACCCTTTACTGAGATTGGAGGAGGCAATTTTTCAATTACCTCAATCTTGGCCTTGTCAACCTCAATACCCATTTTAGAAATCCGGTGACCCAACACAATGCCTTCTTTGACCATGAAATGGCACTTCTCCAAGTTGAGCACCAAATTGCACTCTTCACATCTTTGTAGCACACAACTCAAATGGGCTAAACAATCATCAAATGAATCACCTACAACAGAGAAGTCATCCATGAATACCTCAGTAGTGTACTCCACCATATCTTAGAAGATCGACCTCATACATCTCTGAAAGGTTGTTGGGGCATTACACAATTCGAATGGTATCCTTTTGAACGTGAATGTCCCATACGGAAAAGTGAAAGTGGTCTTCTCTTGGTCTTTAAAATCAATCAAAATCTTATTATAACCTGAGTAACCATCAAGGAAACAATACCATCCTCTACCCGCAAGACGGTCTAACATTTGATCCATAAATAGCATCGGAAAAATGATTTTTCTTAGTCCATGCATTCAGCTTTGTGTAATCCATGCAAACCTTCCAACATGTAACTGGCCTCATTGGAATTAGCTCGTTCTTAGCATTAGGAACCATAGTGATTCCACCTTTTTTTGGCACATGCTAAACTGGACTCACCCACTTACTGTCTGCAATTGGATAAACCACGCTTGCATCTAGCCACTAGATAATATCTTTCTTGACCATTTTTTGCATAGGCTGATCCAACCTCTGTTGATGCTCAATACTAGGGATCAGCATATGCCTGGTGGGATACCAATTATGTCGGTGATAAACCAACCAATGTCCCTTTTGAACCTCTTCAATAAAGACACCAGAGCCTCTACTTTCCCTTCACCTAAGTCAGCAGCGATAATCACCGGCAAAGTGTTGTTATTTCCTAAGAAAACATATCGTAAGTGTGATGGAAGTGCCTTGAGCTCCAAGACTCGAGGCTTCTCAATAGATGGTCTGGCTAGTGGGTTTACTCTATTTTTCAAGTCTAGATCAAGCTTCTTTAGAGCATAAGAGTACAATCCCAGACCAGCAAGTGCCTCCACCATGTCAGCATACTCATCGATGTCGTCCCCATCAAAATTCATGATCACGGGTGCAAGTGCTTCAACACCAAGTCACTCTTCAACCGAACTGACAACTGTCCTTCATCCACAATATCAATAACAGAGACTACTCTAATGTCATCATGGTGCTTCATTGATTAGCATAGGTTGAAAGTAACTTCTTCATCATTCAGCCTCAATTTCATCTGCCCTGTCTCCAAGTCAACTAAAGCACGTCCTGTGGCAAGGAATGGTCTCCCCAAGATGATGGGGACCTTAAAATCTATTTTACAATCTAAAATCATGAAGTTCACTAGGAAGATAAAGGATTCCACTTTCACAAGTATATCATACAAGATACCTACTCGCCTCTTCACAGTGCAATATGCCATTAATACCTGCATTATCGTCAGTGTGGGGGCTCCCAAGCCCAACTGTTTGAACACTTCCAATGGCATAAGATTGATGCTTGCACCCAAATCACATAATGCCTTAGAAAAATAGAATGCCTCAATCGTGCAAGGAATATTGAAAGCTCCAGGATCTTCCCTTTTTTGCACAAGAGAACGGGAAGCTATTAAACTACAATGGTGCAAATTATCTGCAGGCTCAAAACTGAAAGTTCTCTTCTTCATAACTAAGTCCTTCATGAACTTTTCATATCCAGGAATCTGCTCTAGTGCTTCCACTAAAGGAATATATACCAAAAGCTACTTCAACATAGAGATGAATTTTCTATACTTGCCCTCTTTGGCCTTCTTGTCTAGTCTCTGTGGGAAAGGTGTCGGAGGTCGAGGCATAGGCTTTACCACTTCATATACCTCATTTTCCATTCCTTTAGTAGCTGGCTCCTTTTCAATTCAGCTTTTATCACCATCTTTTACTTCAGACTCAACTACAACCTTAGTTCTATCTATTTCAGGCTCAGTCAGTTCCTCAATCGCTATAGGGCTAGGCGGGTCAACAATCTTCTTTCCACTTTGAGTAGTCACCTCCATGCAATGTCAATCATTCTTTGGATTTTGAATTGTATCGCTTGGAAGAGTACCCTTTTATGTTGGTTCAGGGCAGTAGATCTTAGACCCAACTGCATCTAAATTTGTTTGATGGCGATGGCAAGTGATTCTACTTTCTGATTCATGCCTGAGATGTCAGCACGCATCTCCTTCAAGTTACCATTAGTTGCCCATACCTTCTGCAACACCTTAGCTAATATCCCTTTGACTGTTGGTTGCTCAGATCCTATTTCAAGGTTACCAGGAGGGACATACAGACCATTTCTAACATTCTTGTAGCCATCCCTCTTGTTCCAGTCACCATCCCTGTCTCTACCCCTACTCTTGTCTCTATAACCAGACGGATTATAGTTGTTATCTCTATCTCTGTTGTTATCTCTATCTCTATTCCGACCTTGATTTCCTTGTCCATTGGCCCAGAAACCCGCCACTTGATCATTCAAATAGTTAACTTTTTTCATTTGATTCGGGCTCATCCTATCTTGGTGCTTTACCTTGTGAACCTATAGCATTTACCTTCTTTTCTCTGTTATTAAGGATTTTTTTCGCAATCAAATCTACATTTGTCTTTAATCTTGCGACCTCCTGTCTAAGCTCTTACAACTCCTACTGGTCTAAGGACTTCCCAATGGCACAAGTTCCTATTGCACTCTCAGAATCTCTAGTATGTCAGGCTCTGTTCGTCTTTGTAACTCTATCAAGCATCTCAGAAGCTTCTGTAAAAGTGTTTTCCATGAATGCTTCCCTTGTGGTTGTATCAGCAACTGCCTTGGTGTTTGCGTTCAGTGCTCTGTAGAAAATCTCCATTAAATGATCTGGAGGGATTTCCTGATTCGGCACCTATTTTAGCTTCTTATTGAAACTAAGCCATGTCTCATATAGTGCCTCAGTGTTCAACTACTTGAAGTTATATATCTCCTGCTTGAGCTGCAACATCTTTAATGGAGGGGAAAACCTCTCCAGAAACTGACTCTTCAGTTCCCTCCATGTAAATATTGAATTATTAGAAAGCTCAGTAAGCCACAATATTACTTCTCCAATTAAAGAAAATGAGAATAATTGCAACCTAATAGCATCTTGGTCTACCCCTGGAAGGTACTAAGCCTTGAAGGTCCCCACAAAGTTTACCAAGTGCAACTTTGAATCATCAGTGGGCTTGCCAGCAAATAATCCCTCCAAGTTCAGCAGCTGCATCATAGTGCTAGTAACGTAAAACTTTGAAGCATCGAGCAGTGATGGCAATACTATGGGGCTTGTTGTCCCTGTATCATTGACATCATCATCATCAAGATTGTAGCAAGGGATGTCTCAAGATAGTTGAATCTGGCGGCTTCTATGCCCTCTTGGTGCAACTGGATCTTGAGGTACATTGCATCGGGCTACCTCGTCTCTCGTGGATTGAGAATTCAGTGTGGCTTGATGAGCAGCCTTTGGCCTTGCTTGCCTTGCATGTTCAGCTGCAGCATTTTGATTTGCTAGGTCTGCGACAACCTAAGCATCCTGCGGGATTTGGGCAGCTTTGACTGCCTGTTGCTTTTGTTGTTCTTCGGCAGACATGTGAGCTATGGCCGGTTCTGGTGTTTCCAAAACTCCTTCCTTAACCATGTTAATCATAGTTCATTAGAGTTTGGAATCGAATGGAATCAGGGGATTGCCTTCACTCCTTGTACTGGACATGCACAAGTGTGCAACCTATGGAACAAAACAAAAACAACAAAAAAAAGTAAAATAAGGACTAATAGTGAAATAACCACAATCTCTCTTAATCCTAAACCATATTCCCCGGCAACGGTGCCAAAATTTGGTACACCCAAATTATACCTCCAAAAGAAGTATAAAGCGGTCGATGTTCAAATATAGAACCCAGCAAAGATTGGGGTCGATCCCATAAAAAATATGGTAGGACTAGGGTCAACTATGTTTATTCACGCTCTTAGCCATTTATTTCCCCAAGGGGGGTTTTAAAGTAACAAGTAATGTTTGTAATTAAGATTCGAACAAGTAACAAAGTCACAGTTTCAAGTGTTGTAATCAATGAGAGAAGCGACTATGGTAGTGTTCCCCATGAATTCATAACGCACTAAGGCTTCATACTAGCAATATAGTCTGATGCTATGCATGCAAGATCGGTAAGTTAGATTCTTCTTAGAAAATGGTTTCCAAAATAGAAAAATGTCACCACGCAACTTGGTCAGTCTATGGGTGTTTGCTTTTCTAACCCTTACCAGTGATCCCAGATTAGCTTTCCCTGGGCAAGTTAAAGCTAATTAGGTGAGGGTTGGTAGCCTCAAATCTCTGTTGTGTAATCCTCTTTCTCATTCGTTACCCCTTTGGTCAAGCAAGTAGGAATAAGGCGAGTTCTAACTTTTTCAATTGTTAAAAAAGCAATCAAAATGAGAGGAAGAACAATACATGCATGAACACCGTTCTAGGATTACTAAGTACTTTTCCTACTTTGTTAATTCTTCATGGTTCCCACAACCCTAGTTGTGGATTTAGCTACTTATAGTTGCAAGAGAAAAATCAGATTTTAATGATGATATCGTGATTATAACTTACAATAACAAGTAAAGAAAACCGAAATTTTGAATTCTCAAGAACACTTCAATAATCAAGAACAAAGACTTGAATTCTCAAAATTATGGAATAATATTCTCAACAATATGTTATGATGTCTCACAGTTGCATAATAATTGTGTAACTATCAAAATTAAACCCTAGGGAAGGTACTTATAGACAATAAAGACCAATTCCGAACAGAACTAGGAGAGCTGGAATATGGCACTTCTGACGGACATGCCCCACGGGCCATCGTGGGTACCACGAGCATCGTAGTCTGCCCGTTGGGTATTCTACCCTTAGTGCAATATGGTTCTACCTTTTTTCCATGGGCTAGGTTGATGGGCCATTCTGGTTCTCACAGGCGTCGTGGTTAAACTATCGTCCAATTCATCTAAGGTCCCAGTGGCTCTGGTTCATTTTGATGGGCGTGCACGACATCCTATCGTAGCTCTCACGAATGTCGTGGCTGGGCGTATGAGCTTAAGTTCTATCCTTGGTTTCTCTGGTCCATTCCACAGGAAAGTGTGATGGCCCGTGGTGACTCCGATGCCTATCCTTATAAGTCATGGGATGGGTTTTTGCCCTTAACTCTCACTGCTTTATTCGATGTTTCTTCCCACGGGCCATGGTGGATCCCACGCCTGTAGGGCATGACTTTTAGCTCAGAAACAACAATTTTTCCTGTCCTTTTGTCTTTTCAATACTTTTTCCTGCACATGTAGCAAACGAGCGTCATATCTGATAAAACACACTTAAGAACTCCCAAAATCTTTAGTTTTAAGCGTCGAAAGTGTCGTGACATCCTGGCACATTAGAAGTCGTAATTCTTCAGTAACTCAATCAATCTTTGCTGCCTAGAGTTCAACTCTCACTGACTCGTGATGTACTGAAGACTACGTGGTCGGTGTAAATCGATCTCATAGTGAACTCCATATAAGTAGTGCCTCCAGATCTTGAGTGCAAAGACTACCGCCGCCAACTCCAAGTCATAAGTGGGGTAGTTGCACTCATGAACCTTCAGCTGCCTTGACGCAAATGTTATCACACGACCCTGCAGCATGAACACACAACCAAGACCAATAGATAAATCATCACAATACACTAAGAAGCCCTGACCCTCAACTGGCAATGTCAACACCGGATCTAAAGTCAATGAGGCCTTAAGCCTCTGAAAACTATCATCGCACTGATTTTACCACTCAAATGGGACATCCTTCCTAGTCAGCCTAGTCAAAGGTACTTCTATGCAAGAAAATCCCTCAATGAACTGCCTGTAATACCCTGCCAACATAACGAAACTGCAAACCTCTATAGGAGTAGTAGGCCTCGACAAGTTACGAACGGCTGCAATCTTTCCTGGGTCCACTCTAATCTCATCCTTAAACACTATGTGTCCTAGGAATGCTACTGAATCAAGCCAAAACTCGCACTTTGAGAACTTGGCATAAAGTTGATGATCTCTCAAAGTCTGGAGTACGATCCTCAAATGCTGCTCATGATCCTCTGCACTCCGCGAGTATATCAATATGTCATCAATGAAGACTATCACAAACAAATCCAAGTACAGTTTGAGAACCCTGTGCATCAAGTCCATGAAAGTTGCGGGTGCATTAGTCAACCCAAAAGACATCATCAAGAACTCATAGTGGCCATAATGTTTCCTGAATGTTATCTTAGGGATGTCCTATGCCCTAATCCTCAACTGGTGGTAGCTTGACCTCAAATCTATCTTAGAGAACATGGCCGAACCCTGGAGCTGATCAAAAAAGTCATTTATACGTGGAATTGGATCCCTATTCTTCACAGTCACCTTATTCAAATGTCGATAATCAATACATATCCACATCAAACCATCCTTCTTCTTCACAAATAGAACTGGAGCACCCCAAGGCAAAATACTCGGTCTGACGAAACCCATAGCTAACAAGTCCTGATGTTGAACCTTAAGCTCTCAACTCAGCTGGAGCCATACGATACGGAGTAATGGAAATGGGCCTGGTGCCCGGATCTAACCTAATGTCAAAGTCTATATCTTGCTCAGGTGGATTCCTTGGCAGGTCGATCGAAAACACATCTACGAACTCCCTAACCATAAGGACCGACTCGAGAGAAGAAGTGTCGGTGTTAACATCCTGCACATATGCTAGATAAGCCAAACACCCACGCAAAATCAACTTCCTTGCCTGAAGATAAGAAATAATCCCAAACAGTGCACGGCTAACAGAACCCTACCACGCAACTAGGGATACACCGGGCATGGCTATGGTAATAGTCTTTGCATAGAAATCCAAAACTGCTCGGTAAGGCGATAACTAGTCCATGCCCAGAATCATATCGAAATCTAGCATATATAATATCAACAAGTCAACCCAAGTCTCAAGACCACCAACAACTATCAAATAGGATCTAACAACCTGATCCACTACTAAAGAATCACCTATCGGGGTAGCAACAGATACAAGAACACATAGTGGCTCACTAGACAACCCCAAACAAGGAACAAAGTAGGCAGATACATATGAACATGAAGATCCAGGATCAAACAATGCTAAATATGACTGGCGGCAAACAGAAATCGCACATGTGATCACCGCATCTGAGGCCTCTGCCTATGGTCTACCACAGACCACATAGAACTAATGCTAACCACCACCTGATCGACTGCCATCCCGACCACCTATCCTGCCATATTGGGCACCACGTCTACCCTAGTCACCACCTCCTCTAACTAGTGGTTGCACTGGTCTCAAAGGCTGAGCTAGTTGAGCGGCT
Source organism: Jaltomata sinuosa (assembly GCA_003996215.1). Lineage (NCBI taxonomy): Eukaryota > Viridiplantae > Streptophyta > Magnoliopsida > Solanales > Solanaceae > Jaltomata > Jaltomata sinuosa. The sequence continues at coordinate 149,222 of QJPP01004176.1, forward strand.
GACTGGGACTGTACCCAATTGGGGGCACTCTCTGGCATAATGACCAATGATACCACACTCATAGAACGACCCTGAAGGTCTACCCTATCGAGACAAACTGGCTGAACCGGTATGGAACCCACAACCTGATGCCCCAGATGATGTACCCCTCGAATATTGTCCACTGTAACTCTGATCATGATGAGGCCCAACAGAAGTCTGAAGCGACATATGAACTCGCCATCTAGACTGACCCTGCTGCTGTTGTGGTTGATACCCTCAGCCCCACTGGCCTGAACCTCTACCATCAAAATAGGAACTATTATAACTGCCATTATGGTGTGGCCTCTTATCTCTAGCCCCAGGATCATGATAATGCAAATCCTTCATAGTGCGGACATGGTCCGTTATAGCCTGAAATAGTTGCCCACTGGCAACTAGTATCTCCGCAGTCTGTCGAACCTCGGTCCTTAACCCCCAAACAAACCGACGAACCCTGTCTGGCTCTATAGGAATGATCATAGCCCCAAATGGAGCCAGCTGATGAAAATGGGTCTCATACTCAGCCATGGACATAGATCCCTACATCACTCTGGTAAACTACTCTCTACGATGCTCACGGTAACTCTGAGGCAAGAACTTGGCCATAAAGGCCTCATAGAACTCTCTCCAAGTCAACTGAGGAGACTGAGATGGTCTACAAGCTACATGGGCCCTCCACTAAAGCTTAGTTATGCCCTCTAGTTGATACGTAGTGTAGCCAACCCTGTAAGTATCCAATAACCCAAGATGATGAAGCACCTTGTCGCAAGTAGAAATGAAGTCATAAGCATCCTGTCCGGGAGCACCGGAGAACCTTGGTGGAGACAATCTCAGAAACCAGCCCAAATCCTTCTGCTTTGACTCTGTCATAATAGGGCGAGGAGTAAGAGACTGAGCAACTGTAGGTACTGACCGAACCTCTGAAGGAGGAGCCACACTAGCAAGTTATGCTCCTGAACTCTGAACACCTAGGGTTGCCCCCTGAACGGAAGTCTATGCTATATCTGAAGGCTTCCCCCAACCATACCATACAACTGAAGAAGAAAACCTTAGATATTTGATGAAGGAGCTGGGGCTGGTGCAGACACAAATGTTGGTACTGGCCCCGGTGGCACCTGGGTTGCTCCCAGGTCCATGAGCTGCTGATCTGGGACTAATCTCCGGCTCAACCTCAGCCTCAGGAGCTCTAATTGGTGTCGCTTCTCGGACACATCCTTGGCCTCTACCTCTACGACCACCTGACCCCTAGCTAGAGTGGGGTGTGTTGATGCTAAGGCTTTCCCTTGTCCGCTGCTGAAGATCTCGTACGAGCCATCTATGGAAGAGTGAACTAGAACAAATGAGATTCCCAGGAAACCATCTTGGATAAGATTAACAATATAGAAGCAAGAAAAGATTCATATTTTCTAAAATGCCATCATAGCCGCCCAAAGATAGGGTACGTATGTCTCTGCCCCGATCTGCAGGACTCTACTAGACATTGGCTCCTATACCAATGACACCGGTGAACCTAGGCTCTAATACCAACCTGTCACAACCTAATTTTTCAGGTCATGATCGCACTAACAACCCCCTTGTAGGAAAACCAATCCTCGTAAGCCAGAACGGTTAGTAATGGGCCACTAATGAAGCGAAGCACGTACAAGATAAAGTAATAAGCGGAAGAATATAAAGAAGACATAAAAAGGAGGAAACAACCTGAAATATATACATATGTACGGAAGCTAAACTATTCCACGACCTGGTATCATAGTATAGAAGCCACTACTAAATATACAGAGTATGAGAGGGTACAAAATAAGAATATACAATTGTCTCTGAATAGCAAAAGAGAGTACATAAAACAAAAGAAGAGATCAAATAAAGCCTCGGTCGCTAGGAGCTCACCCTATGTATCGATGCCCAAAAGTTGCACGAGCATCCACGCGATCAAAAATGATAGCTCACACAAGGATCTACACCAAGAAGATGCAGAAGTGTAGTATGAGCACCAATTGCAAAGCAACGGGTACCCAATAGGCATCATAGGACGACTAAGTATATACAAGATATAAAAGCAGTAAATAGCATATGAGAAATAAGTAATCACAAAAACAAACAGAGAAAAACACACGGAAACTAGCAACAGATAGAAAGCAAGGAGAAACAAGTATACTATGCTAGCCACTGAAGATATATATCACAGAACGCAGGTGAAAGAGCAGAGAATGCACCTGGATCCTTGCAACAACAATATATATACAAGGAGTTTAAGAACATGGAAGTATACCGGTAACCTCAAATAAAAGGAAAGGAACGAAAGGCAACAATAAACATAATTATGCCAAAAGTAAAACTCACACAGTAAGGATGATCATAAGGTAAACTAACAAGTAACTATAATAAGAATAAGTAAGCTAATCTACCTACAGTATCAACGGGTGCCCATACACCCGAGGAACACATACAAGTGAAAACAAACCCTCTGGCATCCCATACTACTAGAGCGTACACTCAACAAATAGCAAACAAGTGTGGAACTGTGCAAACAAAGTATGATATGATATGAAATGCCAGGTGGTACCATATGCGCCTCCTCCGGTGCCCGTAGGCCCTGCAAGTAGGACCCATGGTAGGCTTTCCCTGTATACCTCTACTCCCCCATATACCCCTCTCCCGGTACTCTCAGCCCGTAGCCCCTAGTCCAGATCGACAAGGTCCATGGAGGTCTCTGAGACTAAATACAAACTCTCAATATCAATATACATGCCCAGACTCTATCCACATCTAAAATTAGTAAAATTCATGTCTAACACTCCGGCCCAGCCGAGCCTAGCATTGTATCAAATCAGTAGGAAATAGGTCTAGTACTCTGGCCTAGCCGAGTCTAGAATTAGTGTGAAACTCATCATAAAATATCTTTTACTCCAAGAAGATCCATAAAAACCATTTTCAAACCATTTATAACTGAAAATAGGCCCTCGAGGCCATGCAAGGTTTAAAAAACTGTGATAGTCAGGACCGAAGCCATAATAGTTGTAAATCAATGTAGAAAATCCTTTTTCATGATAATAATGTTATGCTCAAGTACAATCAATAGCCCAATGGCTCACAATTAACCTACTAGCCCTGCACAGGCTTAATTCGCTCTACAGCACTAATAACAAACTCATAAATCATAAATCGATGTTTGGGACTCACGGACATTTCCCAGATCCCACCATTTACGATCTAGAGGTGCATATAAAGGCCACACATGGACACAAGGGTAATACTACAAAATGAGACCAAATACTAAAGCCAACGCAGGAAAATAAGACAGCGAGGAAGAAAGCGGACAAGGTCTGGGGTACCAACCTAGTAAACCCAACCCAAAGATGCTAAATAGTACAATTATATCCTATATAAGCAAAGTCTAAGGTGAGTAAGCCATAACCTACTTGGCGTCCGATGATAAACTGTTGGAAAGCCAAAGCCCAAGCCTGAACTGCTCCGAGAAGCCTCGAAAAGCAATCACACTACCAAGAACGCAATTTATGCGTTAAAACAAATCTAATGACACCCATATTACTAATAATTAAGCTGGGTCAAAATCTGGGTCAAAAGTGGGCTCATAGGCCCCGCAACCAAAATTGAAAATGAAAATTACTACGATGTTCCCAACTTCGCCAGCAGCACATGCTCGAAAAATTAAGCGAGGACGGACAAGGGAAAGCTCAAAATAGCTCTTGAGTTTCAAGAGCAGAAATTAGGAATCAAATGATGAAATTACGGAATTTGAGGGAGGGAAACTTACAATTGAAGGAGGAGACTTGATCACGGGGATGGAAATGATCACCCCAATGCTTGACAATGAACTCATAGAGGATTTGGATCTTAGAGCTCGAGGTACAATGGTGGAAATGTTTTGAAACTAAGAACAAATGAAGAAGAAAGGTTCATATAAGTTGTCAGCGCTAGGCGCAGGCGCGCCCAAAAAGCAACAGGGGAGCAATCATCGTCGCAGGTGAAGTAGTGCAGGCGCGCCCTTTGTTGAAGCCACCAGGCACCACCGTTGCGCCATACAAAAAAATAACAGCTACCAGTTGTAACACAACCCAAAATCAAACCGCTCGCACACACGGGGAACATTTCGAACCTCGCGGATACAAATCAAAGATGCTACCTTACTAGAAATGGCATTTTAGACTCAAAGAAATCAATGAAAGTCCCAATGGAGATTGTTTTAATAAAAAGTGGGCCTCACGCTCAAATGGCCAACTTTCCAAAAATGAGACCCAAAGGCCAAAAACGAGTCTGGAAGCCTCGGGACCCAAACCAAAGGTACCTATAGGACAAAATTGGCATTCAAAAGCTAACATCACTGAGAGAATTTCCATCCAAGACCCCCTTCTCTGAATGTTGACCAAAGTCAAACTTCTAAGCCCAACTCCAAATCACAGAAAAGGAGATAAAACTAAACCAAAAGCTCCTATACCCTGGCCCAGGGTCCAACTAGCCCAAACTCCATGCTCTAGAGCTAACAAAACTGTCAGAATTAGATTATGAGCACGCTTGCTAAGAATGTTGACTAAAGTCAATGATTTCCTAAGTTAAAACTCTAAAACAGGAAAATGGTCATAACAACCTAATGAACGGCCAGGGCACCGAACCACCAGTCCCAGCAAGCCATAAATGACTTAGGTCTACTAAAGGAATGCTCTAACAGTACAGAAAAGCAAAAATGCAAGAATAACTAGAAGGGTCATTACAAAATGCATGTATAAAAAAAGAGATTTGATAAGAAAGTTTTTTACCTTTTCCCCACGTACTTTTTCCTTTCCTTGATTCTCCTAATATTAAATAAAACATTTTTTTTCCCAAATATTTATTTTATCAGGGTTCTTCCCATAGTTTTAGGAGTCCTTTTCCCTTAGGATTCTATGACTTAATTTGCACGTGCCCCTTTGCTTATCAAACAAAAAAATGGTTTGATTTATATCACGACCCGATTTCTCAGGTCATGATGGCACCTACAACCCCCTGTAGGCGAACCAATCCCCGTCGCCAAAAATGGTTTGTAATGGGTTACGTCCTAAGTAAGCACGCACAAGAAGATAAGATAAGTAGAAGCAAGTAAAGAAGATATAAAAGTGGAGAAAAACAAAATATATATATATGGAAGCTAAACCATCCCACAACCTGGTATCATAGCATAGAAGACACTACTAAATATACAGAGTACAAGAGGGTACAAAATAATAATATACAACTATCTCTGAATAACAAAAGAGTACATAGCACAAAAGAAGAGATAAAGTCAATCCCAAGTCATCAGAAGCTCACCCTATGTCTCGGATGTCCAAAAGAACTGCATGAGTCTGCGCACGTCAATGATGATAGCTCACACTCGGATCTTCACCAGAAGATGCAAAAGTGTAGTATGAGCACCAATTGCAAAGCAACGAGTACCCAGTAGGCATCATAGGACAACTGAGCATGTATAAGATATAAAATCAATAAATAGAAGATGAGAAATAAGTAGTCACAGAAACAAACAGAGGAAAACACATAGAAGCTAGCAACAGATAGAAGACAAGGAGAAATAGGTGTACTATGCTAGCCACAAAAGATATATATCACAGAACGCAGGTGAAGGAGAAGAGAATATCCCTGGATCCTGGCAAAAATAATATATATACAGGGAGTTTAAGAATATGGCGGTATATCGGTAACCTCAAATAAAAGGGAAAGAAGGAAAAGCAACATGCATAATCATGCTAACAGTATAATTCACAAGGTAAGGATGATCGAACAATAACCTACCTACAGTCTCAACATGTGCCCATACACCCGAGAAATACATATAAGTGAAAACAAAGCCTCCAACATCCCATACTACCGGAATGTACACTCAACAAGCAGTAAACAAAGGTGGAACCGTGCAAACAATGAATGATATGATATGAAATGACAGGTGGTATCGTATACACCTCCTCTGTCTCCTATAGGCCCAGTAGGTAGGACCAATAGAAGCCTTTCCCCGTATACCTCTACTCCCCCGTATATCCCTCCTCCGACACTTTTGGCCCGTAGCTCTGGATTGGCAAGGTCCATAGAGGTTTACGAGACCATATACAAACTCTCAGTATCAATACATTTGCCCAAAATCTATTCAGGTCTAAAATTAGTAAAAAGGTCATATCTAGCACTACGACCTAGCCGAGCCTAGTATCATATCAAATTAGTAGAAAACAAGTCTAGCACTCCGGCCCATCTGAGTCTAGAATCAGTGTGAAAATGATTACAAAATCTGTTTTACCTTAAGAAAATTCTTAAAACCAGTTTTAAGTCCATTTCTAACTATTTATACTGAAAACACGGGCCCTCGAGGCCATGCAAGGTTTAGAAAATCGGTGATAGTCAGGCCCCGAACCATAATAGTAGTAAAACCAATGCGAAAAAACATTTTTCATGCTAATGATAAAATGCTCGAATACAACCAATAGCCCAATGGCTCACAATCAACCTACTAGCCCTGCACAGACTCAATACGCTCTATAGAACAGATAACCAGCGTATACTAGTGAATCATTTTCTGGGACTCACGAACATTACCCTATTATCCCACCATCTATGGTCCAAAGTCTAAATACAAAGCCATATAAGTCCACAAGGGGTAATACTACAAAACAAGTTCAAATACTAACGCCAACGTAGGAATAAGAACGGACTGGAAGAAAGCGGACAAGGTCTAGGGTGTCAACCTAGTAAACCCAACCCAAAGATGCTAGATAGTATGATTATATCCTATATAAGGAAAGTCTAAGGTGGGTACGTCGTAACCTACCTGGAGTCCTATGATAAGCCACTAGAAAGCCGACGTTCGATATCGAACTGCTCCGAGAATCCCCGAATAACACTAAAACTATCAAAAATATAATCTATGCGTTAAGACAAAGCTACGGGTCGAAATCTGGATCAAAAGCAGGCCCGTAGGCTCCGCAATTCAAAAACAAAAACAAAAGTTACCACAAGGTTCCCAACCTCACCATGAAAACATGCTCATAAATTGAGCACAATTCGAGCAAAGGAAAGGCCTAAAACAGCCCGGAGATGAAGAGGGATCAAAAATGCAAAAACTCTATATAATCAAGAATAAAATGGAGAATTACTTACCATGGAGAAAGGGAATAAGGTCAACAAGGTGAAACCCGTGCCTCAACAACCAACCAGACCGAACAAGCAGCTACAATACAAGAATCAACCCCCAAGCTGAGATAAGAACCATCAATGGAGGTTTAGCCAAGGCTATGGAAGAATTGGAGAAGAGGAACTTACAAAAACGATGAGGGAAAAAGGTATTGAGTGAGAGAGGAAATGAGAATGAAGCTGAAAATTCGAGGAAACCAACTTTTATAGTGCAGGTCGCAGACCATCGCGATTGCGATCCTCAGGCGCAATCATGTTGAAGGAGAAACAAAGGCACCTGCACGATCGTGGTACCCTGGCGCGATGGTGCTGAAGGGGAAAAGCGACAGGGGCGCAATCGCGCTGAGCACTGCTCAGCTGTAGAAAATCTGCAACTTAAGAAACACTCCTATGGGGGTTTCGGGCAGAATTGAAACCCGATACACACAAACCAAACATGTAACTAGAGTGAAAACATCATTCTGGATTCAAAGGAATCGATGAAACTTCTGTACAAGGTCGTCTCGAGGAAATGTTGACCCAAGTCAACACTTGCTAAAACCAACCAAATACCCAAAATAAGCCCGGCTCACCCGGGACCCAAACCAACCACCTACCTAACCCAAACTCAACATTCCAGAGCTGATGGAATTGTCGGATTTTGAATTTGATCCGCCAATCATCGAAAGTTGACCAAAGTCAAATTCTCAACCCCAACTGGCCTGAAATCTCAAAAAGTGAGATAGAACTATTCCGGAGGTTCTCAGGGCCCGATAAAGGTCCAACTGGACCAAAATCTATGTTCCAGAGCTAACGGAAGAGTCAGAATTTGATTTCGAGCATGCTAACTAAGAATGTTGACTAAAGTCAATGATTTTCTAAGTTAAAGCTCTAAAACAAGGAAATGGTCATAACGACCTAACAAACTGCCCGAGTACCGAACCACCAATCCCTGAAAGTCATAAATAACTTGGGGCCGCTACATATATGCTCTAACAGTATAAAGAAGGCAAAAATGCGGGAATGACCGGAAGGGTCATTACAATTTATTATTAACTGTAGATGATAAAATTTTGGAACAAAAACTATTTTTAATACATGTCAAATAAGGAAAAATTCTAGAAACAAAATTTAGGTAAATATAATCTTAAAATTAATTGTTATGAATTAGAATAACTAACCAATTTTTTGTAACGGATTACAATAATCTAAAAAAATTGTACAAAATTATAAATAAGTCAATTTTAAATTATTAATTATATATGAGATATAATAAACAAAAAACACAAAGAAAACGTAGAATAATATTTAACATTGATCCAAATAGCCTCTTCAGTATCTGCATCGAAGTCCCTAATTCTTCGTTGTTGTTTACTTTGGTAAAGAGACAAAAATACAATAACAATTCAATAAAAGCATAACCAAGAATAAATATACCCAAAAGAATAACATATACATGAAAACTTTAGATCTTCAAACATTATAAAAAATGAATACACACTACAAAGCAAAACAAACCACATTAAATAAACAAATTAAAATAAGTAATAAAAATTAAAGTCATAAAAGGACTCAACAATCTGTTGATTTGGTAAGCTACACCAAACAATATGAAGGAGATACTATGTAAATTGATCCCTTTATATAGCAAAAAGAAATCGTGCCAAGTGTTTTTATTCGTGTGGAATAGGTATGGCGTTGTGACTTTGAGAATAAACAGGACACCTATTGATTAATAATAGATTTCCATAGAATTTCCCATATATCAATTAAAAAACCCCACTTCAATATTATAAATAAATATAATAATATAATAATTAGAGAAAATAAATAAAAAGATAATTTTATCTAAAGAAGAGTCTTTTAATGAAGGACAAAAAGTTCAATCAACATTATAAGGACCTTCACACTTTTAAGATAATATAGATAGATATAGATATAGATATAGATCTAGTTAAGTGTACGTGATTTGCACGTGTGTATCACGTTAATTATTAAGTAATAAAATAGAAATTAAAGTAGTACTAGCGCATACCTTTGAAAGGAGTGAAACTTGCGGCAACCAAAAAGAGAAACACCATTCTCGTAATATGAACCTTTAATTTTTTCGGTGAGATAAACTTTTGATTTTTTCGGCTACTTTATTTGGTCGTAACACACTTGTTTCGTCTAACTTTCTTATAAAAAAATTCAACTGAAAGAGAAACACGAGAATTTGTTAAAAGGGTAGAATCCATTCAATTGTTACTTATGTATAATTCATATATAACTATAAGCATGAAAGTTTCATCTAAACACAATCCTATACAAATATTTAGACGTTATCTGCTAATCCTTGAAATCTAGATGTTGTGTATCTCTAACAAACATATAAATTTCAGATCAAAGGTCTTCGTTAAAATTTATAGGCATCTTTTTGACTTAAAGATTCTCATTCTGTAATAACCATTCAACGGATGACTTCAAAACTACAAATCATGATATACGATCAAACTTTAAAGTCAAAGATCTATAATATTTTTATTTAAACAAAGAAAAAGAAAAAGAAAGAGATAAACCTTCATTCGATAGCAACATGCTTGTTACATTCAATTTTTCAATTAGAAATTTTCAACCGAAAGAGAAAATATGAGAAATTATAAAAAGAGGAGAATCAATTGTCAATTGTCGATTATGAATAATTTTGTAACACCCCAGGTAATTAAGGTTGTCCTTCATCCCATGTCGAAGACTTACGAGCCTAAATTTGAGAATTTTATTAATATCGCGCATGTTCAAAAGTGTCTAATTTATGTATGTATTCATCTTATAAGACTTTTTATAATTTAGTAATATTTTAATGGAGATAATAAGTTTAATTACGTTAAAATTTATCATTAGATTAGATAAACTTTATCAAAAATTGGTTCCATGATTTTGTCTATCTAAAGAAAGTACCATAATTTATTTCATACATACACAGATGAGGATAAGAACTAAATTAGCAATTATGCATTTTATATATATGTTTGTGACAACTTTTAATGACGTATGATAGCATTAATACTTATCTTTAGCCAAATATTTCCACCACTACTACACTATTAGTGGCGAGAATATTCTTTCCAAATTCAATGTTGTCTATATTGAAGTCCACCACCACTGTAGCATGTTTAACCTTTGAAGATCGTTTCTCATTATATAATTAGTTCTTTAAGGATCCGTATATTTGCCGATTCTCTTCATGAAAGTATGTTCTATGGCCTTGAGCTTTGAGGGAGTTGTAATCCATGTTAGGCTTGACGTGTGCACGTACCGAGTGTAGCTTTCGTATATGCTGCGGATAGCAAGGTCTTGGAAGGATTTGAATTAGGAGGTGGTGATTTCGGACTTGTGTGGCGAGGTGTGTGAAAGGAGGTTGTATGGGCTACTTGGAATCGGTAAAGAGGTATGTAAAGGCTTCTCTTTTCTTTTCTTGGCATGATTACTTGGTTTTAGAGGTTTCAATTTTATTGGGCTTTGAAGGAGATATTCGTAGAGCTTTTGGTTTGGTATGTTGTTGTATACCTCTTCTAGAGTTATTCCTTGACATGAACTCGTATTTGATAGTATCGATTTCAGGTCAAGATAGAAGTAGTAATTACATATGTAATCTTATTGATAGGCTAACTTGGGGCGAGCATATATCCCAATCTATAAAGAGTTAGAGGGACTATTTTATATAAAATTAAATTTCTTTGAATCTAGTTTCTAGAATATCAAATCGTTCGTCCATACAACATTGGAGCAAAAAGTTATGACCATTTTATCACACATTATTTGTGCAGAATCGGGTATAGCCCAAAATTATCGTAAAGTTGTGTTTTGACATAGTTTTGATGTAGTAGCAGTGGTGGGTCCTTTTGATAGCTTGTTTATTTTGGGAATTTAAAACTTATGTCGATATAATCTCCCTCCCACGACCTTCCTTCATAATTCCACATCCTAGAAACGTTCTTTTTTATTTTCTACCCATGAAGTGGTGTTTTGGATATCGTGGCTCTAGGTAGCCCTTTTTCTCATTAAGTTGGGTTATCATTGTTATATATCGTTAGTGTTAGTGTAATGACCCTTCGGTCATTTATGCAATTTCACTTTTTTTGCACTGTTAGAGCTTTCCTGTAGCGGGCCCAAGTCATTTATGGCTTACTGGGATCGGTAGTCCGGTGCTCGGGCCATCTGTTTGGTCTTTTTGTCCGTTCCTTATTTTAGAGCTTAAGATTTTGAAATCGTTGACTTCAGTCAATATTCTTGGTGAAGGTGCTCGAAATCAAATTCTGACAGTTCCGTTAGCTCCGGAGCACGAACTTTGGTCGAGTGGGACCTTTGGTAGGGAACTGGGAACTTTTCAGCATGGAATTCTCTCTCATTCTGTGTTTTTAAGCCAGTTTGGCTTTTTTGGTTGACTTTGCCAACATTCGGATAAGAAGGCCTCGGATGGAAATTATGTCAGCACTGTTAGCTTCGGAATGCTGAGTTTGTGTTAGGTAGTTGGTTGGTTCGGGTTCCGGATGAGCCGGGCTCATTTTGGATGGTTGGTTGGTGTTAGTTAGTGTTGACTTGGGTCAACATTCTTCCTAAATGACCTCGTATGGAAGCTTCATTGATTTCATTGACTCCAGAACGTCGTTTCCACTCTAATAGCACTGTTGGTTTTTGAGTATCGGGTTCCGATTGTGCCCGGAATACCCCGTGGAGTTTTAGAAAAATTGCAGATTTTTTATTGCAGGATAGCCTTCAGTGCAATCGCGTCAACGCCAGCGTGATCACGCCTGCCAGCGCGATAGCACCCTCCTAGTGCGATAGCATCGAGGCGCCTGGCTCCTTTCAGTGCAATCGCGCTCCTTTAGCATCGTTGGCGCTGACCAATTTTCCAGCAGTATATATTCTTAGTCCTTCGTTTTTCCAGCCTTATTCCTCATTTGTTCCCAACTCTAACCTGAAAATCCTCTCTACCAAAGTGTTCTATTTTGTTTCTAGCTTGCGGAATTTTCTGTATTGCAGGAAAATCTCGCTTCTTTGTCAATTGGTAAGTCATCTTCTTTCCGAAGTTACTTTTCCACCATTGTTACAAGACCTCCATTGTTGCAATTTTCAAGATCTTGGAATTTCCTTGTAGATTTTGCCCTCTTGAGCTTTTCATGATCATGGGTTCGGAGTTCTCACCTCCTTAGCTTGCCTTCTCATTGCGGTAAGTAATTCTTGCTCTATTTCCGGATTTATTCCTCGAATTTCCTCTTTTATTTCTTGGCTTGGGCGGGCTGTTTCGAGCCTCGACCACTTTCTGTTTCTGCTTAATTTTTGAGCATGTGTTCCCGGGATGGTAAGGAATACTTTGGTGTTTTTCGTTTCCAATTTCAGGTTGTGGGGACCACAAGCCTGTTTGTGACCCGAATTTTGATCCGACTATTATTATAGTAATATGGGTATCGTTAGTCTTGTTTTCACGTATAGAATATTGTGTTGATAGTGGTTTTATGAATTGGAGCTTCTCGGAGTAGTTCGAGGCTGGACGACACCGTCTCCGCAGCTATTCTTCAGACGATAGGTAGGTTATGGCATTCCCTACCTAGACTCTATGTATATAGGCTATAACTGCATTAATTAGTATCCTTGGGTGGGTTTTCTAGGTTGGTACCCTCAGACCTTGTCCGTCTTTTCTGTCTGCTTATTTCATACGATGATTGTAGTATTCGTATTTGTATTATATATTACCCTTATGGTCCTGTGTGACCTTGTATTGACTCTGGAACATAGATGGTGGGTTATATGAGAATGTCTGCAAGTCCCAGACATAGAGATATCCTTTTAGGCTGATTATGTTTGTTGAGTAGTTGTGGAGACTGTGCAGGGATGGTAGAAATATTTGTGAGCCTTTGGGCTAATTTATATTTGTGTATGAGCATATCATCCATGAAAAGGGTTTTCCCTGCATGTTTTACTTTGGTTTTGGCTGCGAGCCACTATAGACAGTTTTTCCTAAATTTGCAAGTCCCCGGGGGCTTGTTTTTGGTATAATTGATGATAAAAATGGGATTTTAGATGATTTCACACTTAATTTCCTACTGATACTAGGCTCTGCTGGGGAGAGCACTAGACATGTTTTCCTACTGATACTAGGCTCTACTTGGCAGAGCACTAGACCTGATTTCATATTGATTTAGACCCAGATACGCTCTGGGCACCCTTTGAGAGGGTTATTGAGACTTTTATCACTTATTTAGACCCAAATATACTTTGGGCACCCTTTGAGATTACTACTACTGTTTTAGACCCCGCTCAATTCCGAGCATGTACTTCGAGGTTCTATTTCTTTGAGATTTTACGTTCGTTATTGTATGTGGTCAGGGACCTCCATGGGCCTTGTCGTTCCAGGACTTGGCCAAAGGGCCGAGCATGCCGGAGGAGGGGTATACGATGTCGAATGGTGTATAGCGGGTATGTACCACCATGGGTCCTCCTACTGAAGTTACGGGGGGAGGTGCATACAGGGTTACTATTATCGGTTCCATCATTATCATCATGCATGCATATTTCACTCAGATTCAACCCTTGTTTGTTGTGTGTTCAGTGTACGCTCCGATTGTATGGGCAGCCGGAGGGTTTATTTTCACTTGATTACGTTCCTCAGTTGTATGGGCGGCCGTTGGGACTGTAGGTAGTTTAGATTACTCTTGTCGCTTTATAGCGATGGTTATAGCCCTTGTTTCATGGTAATTTAGCAGTTATTAGCCTGTTGAGGCTCCGATTGTGGGATTTGATTATTGATAGGGCTAGGGAGTCCTATCTTATTGAGGCACTTTTGTGTGGCCTTTTGAGTAGACTGTGAGTTTATGGTTCCATTATTATCAGGATTGGAGTAGTATTTCTCAGTTATTGTGGGTTAGTTATTCCATCCTAGGGTTGTACTTGTGAGGTGGATTCATGTTTATGCTATCTTGAAGTTGGATTGGTGTTATGATTTCCTTATGCATGTTGATTCCATCTTGAGTATGTTAGACTGCTTTCCTTCTTTTCCTTTTACTTGAGGTTACCGGTATACCGCCATGTTCCTGACTCTCTCTCTTTTTATATACTATTATTACAAGGATTCTAGGTGTGTTCTTCTTCCTTACACCTGTGTTTATGTGTTACGTATATGTTTGTGCTAGCATGTATACTTGTAACTCTTGGTTGATTGCTCCTTGTGATAGTTCCTTATGCTTCTTCCTTGCTTTTGTAACTGCTTTCTTGTGTTCTGCTTATTACTGTTTTTATATCTCATATGTGCTCAGTCGGCCGATGATGCCTAATGAGTACCCGTTGTCTTAGTGCTCATACTACACTTCTGCATCTTTTTGGTGCAGACATTAGTGTGAGCTTTCGTAGTTGATCGTGTTGGAAACTCGTGCAGCTTTTGAGATATTCGAGACTAGGGTGAGCTCTCGATGGTCGGGGTTGACCACATCTCATCTTTTGGCACTGTTGCTCCTTATACTTTTGGAGACAGATTTATATTGCATTTTGGTTACTTCTAGCACTTGTATTCTATTAGAAACTTCTGTATTGTCGATACCAAGTTTTGGGGTTGGTGTAGTTTTCTCTATGTATATATTTGGGTTTTGCTTTCGCTTTGTCTACCTTTATATTCTGCTTCCGCTTCTTTCTACTAATTGTGTGGTTTTGGTTCGGTAGTAGCCCATTACTAACCGTTTTGAGCTACGGGAATTGGTTCACCTACTGGGGGGTTGTAGGTGCCATCATGACCTAAAAATTGGGTCGTGATAGTTATGGTGTTAAAGGAAATGGTGGATTGGTACGCTTCTTTTAAAGCCACGTACGATGGTTATCGAATTAAATGGCGTGAAGTATACCTTGTTATATTATCTCCGGAGCTCGTCGCTCTTATATGGTATTGATAGATTCGTCTTATTGATATTAGCTGTTGATTTGGTAGAGCTTTATACCAACACATTTGGAGACTCAATTGAAAGGTTTGTTAAGGCCATCCTTCTTCTTGGCATGTTCCTTTATAGCCCATATCGTGATAAGGCTAGCTTACTATCAATAAATGACTTGTAACCATAGTTCTCCATGTTGTCTATTTGAGTAGATTACTACACCGTACTAGATCTCTTTTCCTTTATTAGAGACCGAGTTCTAGACGTGTCTTGGACTTGCTTACAAGTAGCATATGGTATATGTTGCTTGTGTTTCTTTGTGCTATGTCACTTATTAGTTTGCCTCCTATGAAATAGTATTGGCTACTAAAGATCGTGGAATCTATGGATAGTATATTATACACGAGCTATTTATAGTCGTAGTGGTTGATTGTGTTGGCTCCTAGAGTAGGTAAGTTTATCCCTTTTAGGGACTCTGACTCTATAGGTAGCGACCTCGTGCTGACACGACTTAGATTACTTGTCTAATCGCTTGTAGCTTACCTTGTGGCTTTACTATTTATTTGTGGGGCTACGTGTGGTTACCTTTGGGGCTATGTGCATTAGTGCGATCACCTTGCACGAGATCTAAGGTTTGGTATTAATGTGACCCTTGGCGGAAGGTATTTGTCTAAGTTGAACTCTTATCGTACAGTTCTTTGGGTCTAGTCGGGAATGATATTTGAGGCGTAGATAATGCTCAACACGTAAGAAATGCGATTAATTATAATTGCTATAGACTTTGAGTCTAGTGTGCCACCGTAGAATCATTTATAGAAATTCTAAATTCGCGTCATCCCGCTAGAAGTCAATATAAAAAGGGAGCTATGGCTAGTCCCTTATTTCGACAAGTCTTCGTAAAGCTTATAGAACAAGAAAGCTAGTTGTTGTAGCCAAATTACTCGTAGCCTTATGTTACTTTGTTGGCTACTTGTATTGATATAGTCGTCCCTTGTAGGGGATTCGTACTCTATTAATAGTGACCCGGAGCTTAGATACGACTTAGAGATTATTCGTATAGGTCGCTTATAACTATATTGCTTGTCTTTGGGCCATTTGATTGTTTGTTGTTTCCCTCGGGGCTATTATAGTTAGCTATAGAGATATGATTGGTGCCTTATGGGCTATATGTATGTTGCCTAAGGGGATATTAAGATGAATTGAGGCCTACGGATCAAAGAGTTGCCTACGGGGCTATAATGAAGCATGTTCATTCACGGGCTATTATGACTGCTTAAAGGGTCTATATTGAGGCTTACATGCTAAAGAGTTTCCTTTGGGGCTAATATGAAGCCAATTGGATATTATGGTTATCTATGGGGTTATATTGAGGCATGTTCACTTACGGGCTACTCGATTGCCTAAGAAGGCTACATGTTAATGCCTACGAGGCTATATTGATGCCTAAGAGGGCTATGAGATGCCTACGAGGCTATATCAATGCCTAAGAGGGCTTTAGGAAGCCTATGGGGCTATAAGATGATAGTGACTACCTTCGAGGCTATATAAAGAATGCCTAATGGGGCTATTATGAAATGCAACATGCCTAATAGGCTACTGGGCATAACGATGGCCTTCAGGTCTATGCGTAAAGTGCCTTAGGGGCTATAGAGATGTAATGACTTCTACGGGGCTAGGGGACTGCCTATAGGAGTATATGGACTGAATTGGCACCTTTCGAGCTTATGGGGGCCCAGGTAGGTGGTCTTGTTTGCTGTTTGTACCTACCGTGCTTATGGGGGCTGATAAGGTTATTGTTTTATTATTAATGAATAATTTGCGTTAGGAGTAGTTAGGCTGTATTATTGCGATTATTGATCTTTTTCCCTGAGTGCTTCATTATTTGATGATATTAGTTAGCTCGATTCAAGAAGAGAGTTGCTCAGTTAGTTATGGTTTGTAAGGTTTAAGTCAAGGACAGGTAATTACGCTCTGACTAACCTCCAATTCCCTACTTGGGTATTTACCTTACTTATGACATCAATCTCAGCTATTTATAGATTTAGGACCAGGTAAGTACACCTGGGTTATTTTTTGACTCCTTATCTGATTACTTACAGCATTTATAATATCAATTTCAGTTATTCATTTACTTTACATACTCGGTACATTATTTCGTACTGACGCACAGAGCCTGAGGGGCTGTATTCATGCCTGCAGGTCCCGAGCAACGACCAGACAGACCTGTTAGGTAGCACAACCAAGTTTTTAGCAGATTGGATGACTCTTTTATCTTCCAGGGGTCGCCAGAGTCACAGATGTTTGCCTGTTTTACTGTTTATAGCTTTTGGGTAGGCAGGGGCCTTGTCCCGCCATGTATTGTATTCCTAGAGACTTGCAGACTAGTCTATTGGGTTGTATAGCTCCGTTGGTGTCCAGTTGGTCCTTGTTGTGATTGTTGATGATTTAGCAGTTGTTGGCCTAACTTATATTGTATAGCATTTATGCTTTTCTAGATTTCATGGTGACCTCGATGACCCAAATAGGACTTGTATGTTATTTGCTTATTATTTTATATAAACTGTTGGGAGTAGTTACTTTCTTTGTAGATTTATTGACAGGGGCCTCGCCGGTCGAGGGATTATTTTTAAGCTGAGATATACTTGTTTATTTTCTTGATTGCGTATGGCTGCTATGCGCCATTGGCAAATGGTTCAGCAGGGTCGGCTCAGGCCTAAGTTTTGGCATCAGGTGCCAGTCGATCCTCCCTGGATTTGGGGCGTGACAAACTTGGTATCAGAGCAATGTTGTATCCTAGGGAGTCTATAATCCGTGTTTAGTAGAGTCTTGCTTATGGGTGTGTTGTGTTGTGCACCACACTTATAATCAGGAGGCTACATGGCATTCAGGATTGGTTACCATTCTTTTGTCTTTCAGATCGTGCCGTAGAGCTGAGTCCTAAGAGTTGAGTTATCAAATCATGCGATAGAAGTTCGTTATTGTTAAACCTCAAGAAACCTTATGGAAGGTTGATTTTGATTCAAAACATCATAGCAATTCCAAGGATATAACTGCCTATGTTAAAGTAAGTTTCGGTTCCTGTTATGAGTCTATGTCATCGATAGCTGTGCGGGGTCGAACACGTTTCAGGTAGGTGCTAGTGGCATTGTGAGGCATGTAGCTTATCTTTTGAGCTGTTTTGCAGACGTGATATAGTCTAATTCATAGAGGAGGTTCTGTCAAAAATTCAAAAAGTTTCTAGCCCAACTCATGCGTGCTATTCACATTTGAGGATGAATGTTCCTAAGAGGGGAAGGATGTAACACCCTAGGTATTTAAGGTTGTCCTTCATCCCGTGTCGAAGGCTTACGAGCCTAAATTTGAGAATTTTATTAATATCACGCGTGTTTGAAAGTGTCTAATTTATGCATGTATTTATCTTATAAGATTTTTTATAATTTAGTAATATTTTAACGGAGATAGTAAGTTTAATTACGTTAAAGTTTATCATTATATTAGATAACCTTTATCAAAAATTGGTTCCATGATTTTGTCTACCTAAAGCAAGTACCATAATTTATTTCATACATACACAGATGAGGGTAAGAATTAAATTAGCAAGTATGCATTTAATATATATGTTTGTGATAACTTTTAATGATGTATGATAGCACTAATACTTATCTTTAGCCAAATATTTCCACCGCTACTACACTATTAGTGGCTAGAATATTCTTGCCAAATTCAATGTTGTCTTTCTTGAAATCCACCACCACTGTAGCATGTTTGACCTTTGAAGATCATTTCTCATTATATAATTAGTTCTTTAAGGATCCGTATATCTACCGATTCTCTTCAAGAAAGTATGTTATATGGCCTTGAGCTTTGAGGGAGTTGTAATCCATGTTAGGCTCGATATGTGCACGTAGTATTCTTGATTGTTTTATGGTGTAGCTTCCGTATGTGCTGCGGACAGCAAGGTCTTGGCAGGATTTGAATTAGGAGGTGGTGATTCGGACTTGTGTGGCAAGGTGTGTGAAAGGAGGTTGTATGGGCTACTTGGAATCGGTAAAGAGGTATGTAAAGGCTCCTCCTTTCTTTTCTTGGCATAATTCCTTGATTTTAGAGGTTTCAAATTTATCTTGCTTTGAAGGAGCTATTCGTAGAGCTTTTAGTTTGGTATGTTGTTATATACCTCTTGTAGAGTTATTCCTCGGCATGAACTCGTATTTGATAGTATCGGTTTCAGGTCAAGACGGAAGTAGTAATTACATATGTAATCTTGTTGATAGGCTAACTTGGGGCAAGAATATATCCCAATCTATAAAGAGTTAGAGGGCCTATTTTATATCAAATGAAAGGTCTTTGAGTCTAGTTTCTAGAATATCAAACCATTCATCCATACAACGTCGGAGCAAAAAGTTATGACCATTTTATCACACACTATTTGTGCAGAATCGGGCATGGCCAAAATTATCGTAAAGTTGTGTTTTGACATAGTTTTGATGTAGTAGCGGTGGTGGGTCCTTTTGACAGCTTATTTAGTTTGCGAGTTTGAAGCTTTTGTCGAGATAATCTCCCTCCCATGACCTTCCTTCATAATTCCATATCCTAGAAATGTTTTTATTTATTTTCTACCCACGAAGTGGTGTTTTGGATATCGTGGATCTGGGCAGCCCTTTTTCTCATTAAGTTGGGTTATCATTGTTGTATATCATTAGTGGTAGGGTGTTGAAGTAAATGGTGGATTGGTACGCTTCTTTTAAAGCCGCGTACGATGGTTATCGAATTAAATGGCGTCAAGTATACCTTGTTATATTGTCTCCGGAGCTCGTCGCTCTTGTATGGTATAAATAGATTCGTCTTGTTGATATTAGCTGTTGTTTTGGTAGAGCTTTATACCAACACATTTGGAGACTCAATTGAAAGGTTTGTTAAGGCCATCCTTCTTCTTGGCATGTTCCTTTATAGCCCATATCGTGATAAGGCTAGCTTACTATCAATAAATGACTTGTAACCATAGTTCTCCATGTTGTCTATTTGAGTAGATTACTACACCGTACTAGATCTCTTTTCCTTCATTAGAGACCGAGTTCTAGACGTGTCTTGGACTTGCTTACAAGTAGCATATGGTATATGTTGCTTGTGTTTCTTTGTGCTATGTCACTTATTAGTTTGCCTCCTATGAAATAGTATTGGCTACTAAAGATCGTGGAATCTATGGATAGTATATTATACACGAGCTATTTATAGCCGTAGTGGTTGATTGTGTTGGCTCCTAGAGTAGGTAAGTTTATCCCTTTTAGGGACTCTGACTCTATAGGTAGCGACCTCGTGCTGACACGACTTAGATTACTTGTATAATCGCTTGTAGCTTACCTTGTGGCTTTACTATTTATTTGTGGGGCTACGTGTGGTTACCTTTGGGGCTATGTGCATTAGTGCGATCACCTTGCACGAGATCTAAGGTTTAGTATTAATGTGACCCTTGGGGGAAGGTATTTGTCTAAGTTGAACTCTTATCGTACAGTTCTTTGGGTCTAGTCGGGAATGATATTTGAGGCGTAGATAATGCTCAACACGTAAGAAATGCGATTAATTATAATTGCTATAGACTTTGAGTCTAGTGTGCCACCGTAGAATCATTCGTAGAAATTCTGAATTCGCGTCATCCCACTAGAAGTCAATATGAAAAGGGTGCTAGGGCTAGTCCCTTATTTCAACAAGTCCTCTTAAAGCTTATAGAACAAGAAAGCTAGTTGTTGTAGCCGAATTACTCGTAGCCTTATATGACTTGGCTGGCTACTTGTATTGATATAGTCATCCCTTGTGGGGGATTCGTATTCTATTAATAGCGAACCCGAGCTTAGATACGACTTAGAGATTATTCGTATAGGTAGCTTATATCTATATTGCTTGTCTTTGGGCCATTTGATTGTTTGTTGTTTCCCTCGGGGCTATTATAGTTAGCTATAGAGATATTATTGGTGCCTTAGGGGCTATATGTATCTTGCCTAAGGGGATATTAAGATGAATTGAGGCCTACGGATCAAAGAGTTGCCTACGGGGCTATAATGAAGCATGTTCATTCACGGGCTATTATGACTGCTTAAAGGGTCTATATTGAGGCTTACATGCTAAAGAGTTTCCTTTGGGGCTAATATGAAGCCAATTGGATATTATGGTTATCTATGGGGTTATATTGAGGCATGTTCACTTACGTGCTACTCGATTTCCTAAGAAGGCTACATGTTGATGCCTACGAGGCTATATTGATGCCTAAGAAGGCTATGAGATGCCTATGAGGCTATATCCATGCCTAAGAGGCTATAGGAAGCCTATGGGGCTATAAGATGATAGTGACTGCCTTCGAGGCAATATAAAGAATGCCTAATGAGGCTATTATGAAATGCAACATGCCTAATAGGCTACTGGGCATAACGATGGCCTTCAGGTCTATGCGTAAAGTACCTTAGGGGCTATAGAGATGTAATGACTTCTACGGGGCTAGGGGACTGCCTATAGGAGTATATGGACTGAATTGGCACCTTTCGAGCTTATGGGGGCCCAGGTAGGTGGTCTTGTTTGCTATTTGTACCTATCGTGCTTATAGGGGCTGATAAGGTTATTGTTTTATTATTAATGAATAATTTGTGTCAGGAGTCGTTAGGCTGTATTATGATGATTATTGATCTTTTTCCCCGAGTGCTTCATTATTTGATGATATTAGTTAGCTCGATTCAAGAAGAGAGTTGCTCAGTTAGTTATGGTTTGTAAGGTTTAAGTCAAGGACAGGTAATTACGCTCTGACTAACCTCCAATTCCCTACTTGGGTATTTACCTTACTTATGACATCAATCTCAGCTATTTATAGATTTAGGACCAGGTAAGTACACCTGGGTTATTTTTTGACTCCTTATCTGATTACTTACAGCATTTATAATATCAATTTCAGTTATTCATTTACTTTACATACTCGGTACATTATTTCGTACTGACTTTCCGAGCCTGGGGGTCTGCATTCATGTCTGCAGGTCCCCAGAAATGATCAGACAGACCTGTTAAGTAGCACAATCGAGTTTTCAGCAAATTGAATGACTCTTTTATCTTCCAGGAGTCGCAAGAGTTACAAAGGTTTGCCTGTTTTACTGTTTATAGCTTTTGGGTAGGCCGGGGCCTTGTCCCGTCATGAATTGTATTCCTAGAGGCTTGCAGACTAATCTGTTGGGTTGTATAGCTCCATTATTGGCCAGTTGGTCCTTGATGTGATTGTTGATGATTTAGCAGTTGTTGTCCTGGCTTATATTGCATACAATTTATGCTTTTCTAGATTTCATGGTCGCCTTGACGGCCCAAACAGGACTTGTATGCTATTTGCTTATTGTTTTATATAAACTATTGGGAGTAGCTACTTTCTTTGTAGAGTTGTTGACAAGGGACTTGCCAGCCGAGGGCTTATTTTTAAGCTGAGATATACTTGGTTGTTTTCTTGATTGCATGTGGATGTCATGCGCCATTGGCAAATGGTTCAGCAGGGTCGGCTCAGGCCTAAGTTTTGGCATCAAGTTCCAGTCACGCCTCCCTGGATTTACAGCGTGAAAAGTTCATATATAATCTCTAAAGCTATCAACCAAAAGAAATAAAGAAAGGTAAAAGAATGATGATAAATTGATTAATAAACCAAAATGACGACTTAAATCAAATTAAAATTAAAATAAGAAGAAAATGTAGAGGTAGTAGTAGCGTATGTTACTTAAATAGAATTGTAGAATTTTTTTTTATATGGTAAAATTATAATTAATTTAAAAGTGTTAAATATTATAATTTCTTACTTTTGGATGCACATAAAAGAATGCCTAAAGAAACAAAAAATTAAACTAATTAGGTTTAATTTACTCCAAACAACAATATATCTTCGTCATTCAATATTTAGCATTTTAAATGTTATAATAATAATAATAATAATGTCAAATACCAAGAGATAAGTTGCCAGTGAATTTAAAGCAAACAAATATGATTATATAATACCTGAATAATTCTTAGCTCTCGTTATTGTCGTATTCCTTCAAATCAAATTGTATTGCATATCTCTTGATTCTAGAGCTGCATTATCAGGCAACTGAATCTTCTGATGTTTCCCAACTAAAATAAGGCAATATGTAAGATTATTAAAAAAAAAAGAGGAAGAATAACTACAATTGTAAACATGACACTTCCACAATATAACATAATAGAAAGAAACAATGAAAATTGCAAATATTATATCTAGCTCCATCAACTATAATACAATTACATCAATTTTTAAGAATTAAAATAAAGTGAAAGACTAATTACAGGAAGGAGGTAACAGAAAAGAAAGAACACATAACATACGCCTACTAATCAGGTTTTTATATATGGACTTTATCACTTACCACGGTAAATTAGGATTCTCTTTAGTAACGTGTTCAACCATAATTCTAATATTTGAATTGGAGTTTCTACTATTTTAAAATTTCAAAAGGTTATCATATCATAATTAATTGTCAGACCAAAGGCTAGGTGACAATTAGTATTGCACTTTTTTCATGTAAGAAATAAGAACTATATTTAAAGAAACCTAACATTCCATATTAACTTAGGACTCTAAAACCTTTTCATACGTGTTTAGAATTTTAATATTAAAATAATAACATAATAATTAGAGAAAAATAGTAAAAAGATGATTTTCTCTAAACCGGAGTCTTTTAATGAAAGGTAAAAAGTTTAATCAACATTATAAGGCCCTTCACACTTTTAAGATAACTAGTAAAGTATACGTACTTTGCACATATGTATCACGTTAATTAATAATTGAGCAATAAAAAAGAATTTAAAACATTACTATCGAATACCTTTGAAAGAAGTGAAACTTGCGGCAACCAAAAAGAGAATCACCATTTCCGTAAAATGAAACATTAATTTTTTTGGCGAGATAAACCTTTAATTCCGGCTACTTCATTCGGTCGTGTTATAAACGTAGAGGCAGAAGTAGCGTATGTTACTTAAATAGAATTGTAGAAATTCTTCATTAAATAAAGTAAAATTCTAATTAATTTAGAAGTGTTAAACATTATAATTTCTTACCTCTAGATGTGCATAAAAGAATACCTAAAGAAACAAAAGTTTAAACTAATTAGGTTTACACCAAACAATAATATATCTTCGTCGTTCAATAGTTAGCATTTTAAATATTATAATAATAATAATATACCAAATACCAAGAGATAAGTTGCCAGTGGTTATAATAATATCAAATACCAAGAGATAAGTCGTTAGTGAATTTAAAGCAAACGAAT
Source organism: Jaltomata sinuosa (assembly GCA_003996215.1). Lineage (NCBI taxonomy): Eukaryota > Viridiplantae > Streptophyta > Magnoliopsida > Solanales > Solanaceae > Jaltomata > Jaltomata sinuosa. Next base: position 173,586 of record QJPP01004176.1, read on the forward strand.
ATGATTATGTTATACCTGAATAATTGTTAGCTCTCGTTATCATCGTATTCTTTCAAATAAAATTGTATAATTTGCAAATCTCTTGATTCTGAAGCTACATTCTCAGACAACGGAATCTTTTCATATTTCTCAACTAAAATAAGGCAATATGTAAGATTATTAAAAAAACAGAAGAATAACTACAATCGTAAACATGACATAAACTATATTTATCCTCCCACAATATAACACAATATAAAGAAACCATAAAAATTACAAATATTATATCTAGCTCCATCAACTACAATTGTAACGATCGGGTCCGTCATTATGGGTAGTCCATTCGTGCCAAGTTTTAGAGTTAGAAAACTCCGGATTTGGGGGTTTAAAATTCTGGGTTAGGCTAGTCTCGACCGATTTAGGAGCGAGGCATGGTCTAGGGCCATCCGGGTAAGAATAGGGTCGGATATCTTGTGTTGAGCTATTTTTCTCGTAGCTAACACATAAAGGAGTCCGGGAGACTTTTCAGAATCGAATTTGGATAAGTAGAACTCCGGAATTGAGGTTGACGTGAAAGGGTTGTTTCAGGACATCGAGAAAATAAGTGTGTTATAAAATGGACTTATTTTGAAGGTTTTACGACTTTTTGTCCCATGTCAACTGCTATAGAGGTTGGCACTTCGCCGTAGCAAAATAATTACCACTACAGCGGAGGTCAACATCGGTCAGCCTCTGCCATAGAGGGCGACTCCGCTATAGCGGAACCACTATAGCGGAGCGGACCGCTATAGCGGGCTCGACGAGAATTAAAGCTGAAACATTCCATAAAATATTCAGTTTTCACAATTTTATTTTGGGAGAAGGGCAAGGCGATTCCAGGCGTTTTTCCTCTATTTTTCCATTGTTTTCTTCCCTAAGGTAAGGTTTCTACTCCCCAGTCTTCGTAATACTTTTCCTATGCGGTAAAATTGCTAGGAGGGAACTTGGGGGAAGGTTGGAATAACCTAGGAATAGTAGAATCTGGGGAAGAAGGGGGATTCTAGACTTGAATGTTCTTGGGTGTTGTCAAAGGTAAGATATTATGATCATAGGTTGTTAAATTCTCTATTTTTATCCGTAAAAATGATAGAACTAGGAAAATTAATGGTGGAAAGCCCAGGAAAAGGCGGGATGATCATCGGTAGCCTGGGGTTTTGGGATTTGCTGTAATTCGAGTAATGTGCAGGCCTTGTTTGTTAATTTTATGTACTTGTATGTTATTTTAGATCCAGAACGGGAAAGGAATCCGAAACACGGGAAAGCTCGGGTTGAATAGAGCTTGGATCCGAGGTAGGTGATGGCTTACAATTTTTGTGAATATTATATGTGCTTGTACTCTTATCTAAGTGGTTGTATGAATTGCATTGCTTAAAGGGATAATGTAGAATGTCTAAGGGTCCTGTTTTACAGTCTGTGAGTTGAACGGTGTGTACTAGTTGGTTTACAAGTTGTGTGTTCATATATTGAATGTGGATTGTGGACATTCGGTTGGCTCAGGTACCACGCCTGGTACAGGTATACTAATGGTTGGCACGGATACCACGCCTGGTACGGGTATAACAAATGGTTGGCACGGGTACCACACCTGGTATGAATTACTAACGGTTGGCTCGGGTACCACGCCTGGTACAGGTTTACTTTACTGTATCATTGCATTGTCATTGATTGCATTACATTCACTGGTATTGGTTCCCTGAGTGAACTGGGCTGTTTGTTGAATTATGATATTGAATGGTGGTCCTTGAGTGATCGGAAATTCTATTGTATTTGTTGAATTGGTCTTGGTTTAGGCCGGGTTATCTGTTAACACTTAGGTGTTGTCTAGAGGGGATCCCAGGGTGGGTCCGGGCTAGGCAGAAAGGATGTTTATGTGTATGTGACTATTGCTTATGGTTATTAAGGGTGGATTTCATGCAGGAACAAGTTAGGCAGAGGCTAGTAGTCTAAGGGGAGCCTATTAATATTGTTGCATGTCTTCCATACATTTTATTTGATATTGTTGTACTGCTTATACACTGTTTATTTGGAAACTGGCTTATGATCCTACTAGTACACAGTGGTGGTGTACTGATACTGCACTTGCTCGCCTTTCTTGTGAGTACAGGAAATCTTCAAGCGGCTGAGACGCGACCTCATCTGTAGTACCAGCGTTCCAGACTTCAAGGGTGAGCTGTTCGTTCAAGATGCCTTGGATCTATCTTTAGAGTTGTAGCCTATTTGTTTCGGGCTTAAACTATTTCCTTTATGTTTTGGGGTTGCATCCCCGTACTCTAGACATTGGTAGATTGTTTGGTACTGCGACTTTCAGGTTCTAGGAGATAATTTCCGCAGGTTAATGTTAAAGAAGTATTTCCTATAATTTTTGAATGTTAGTTTATTTTTATGCACTTGGTTTTGAGTTGTTAGAACGATTAAGTTCGGGGCAGTGATGGTTCTCTCACTCAGGGGTTGGGCGAGTGCCACTCACGGTGGCCTGGGTCATGACAAAGATGGTATCAGAGCCCTAGGTTCATTGATTTCATCGTACCAAACAGGTCTAGTAGAGTCCTGCAAAATGGTGCGGAGGCGTCCGTACTTTTCTTCGGGAGGCTATGGGGCTTTAGGAAAAATTATCTCTTCCTTCTTTCCTTCATGCTATAACTTGATTCCAATTGGTATCTGGTGATACAAATTGGTATCTAACCTCATTCACTCTTCTGTCCGTAGATGATTAACATAAGGAATAATGGAGTTAGAGCAGGGGTCCCAGCAGCGGGCCTGGATGTCTGTGGTAGAGGCAGGGGAAGGGGCAGAGAACGAGGTAAATCAACACCCGCCAGGGGTGGGGCTCGAGCTGCTGCTAATGCACATGAGGTAACCCCTTCCCCACCTCAGAAACATGTTGTCGAGGATGTAGAAGAAGTGGTTGTAGAGGATGAAGGGGCGCAGATGGAGGCGGCACCGGTTGGGGGTGCAGGACTTCCTTCTATGACACCGGAAGCCTTTCAGCAGGCTTGGAACATTCTGAGTGGGTTGGTTGGTGTTGGAGCCATACCCACAGCTTATGCAAATCAGGCCTTGGATACTCAGCCAGTGGTTACCACAGCGCCTAGGATGAATACAACTTCGGGCACTAATGATTTCTTCAGGCCAATGCTAGGCCCAATAATGATAGGGAATGAGCATGAGATTTTGCCCAAGTTTCTCAAGCTGAAACCTCCTACGTTTTAGGGTACGGATAGGGAGGATGCTTATGAGTTTATATTAGACTGCTATGAGAGGTTGCACAAGTTGGGTATTGTACATCGGCATGGGGTTGAATTTGTCACTTTTCAGCTACAGGGTGATGTCAAGCAGTGGTGGAGGTCTCATGTTGAGTGTCGGTCTTCTGTTCTACCTCCATCGACTTCGGAGCAGTTCCATGCCTTATTCTTGGAGAAGTACGTACCCCGTACTTTGAGGGACCGGAAGAAAGATGAGTTCTTGAACTTAGAACATGGTGGCATGTCGGTCTCGGCTTATGAGGCCAAGTTCCATGCCTTGTCTCATTTTGCTACTCAGATGTTAGGGTCCGAGGAGGAACGGGTCCAGTTGTTTGTCAAGGGTCTGAATACTGAACTGCAGGTACTGTCAGTGCATATGACT